>PNEQ01105513.1:0-17494 GCA_003012365.1 Medauroidea extradentata | reverse complement strand
CCTTCGACAAAAGGCGACTTCCGGCATATCACTCAGCTAGCTACCTGCCTTCTGTCTGAAGAGTTTAGTTCTGACGTCTCCTACATGGCAGCGCTACCCTCCAGACCTACAAAACCCCGAGCTTCGGTCCCTCACCACCAGGGCGACACGAAATTTTGTGCAACACGAAAAGCCTAGGCGTTGACAGTCTGTATATCTTAGTCGTCTGTGGCCTAGGGCCACGACTTTGTCGCGACAAGATTTTTGCTCCACTTTGTTTCAGTGTCTCTTGTGCACACCAGTAGCCTTGCTTCATGGTTATTAGCAGCGTGTCGTTGATCAGACACGTTTCTCATTTGACTGCACCAGTCAGAATAAGATTATTGTGACTACGTACGTCTGTAATTTACCAAGTCAAGTGAGAGTACAATTATACAACCACAGACGATATAGCAGAGTTGCAGATGTGCACATGACTCACTGAAAACAAAAGTTGCAAAAATCTTTTCGCCATAAAAGCGTGGCTCTAGAAATGCCTATCATTAGTCTGCCGATAGCTACGTCGTGTCAGTCGTATATCACCCAATCATATATGTAGCAAGAAACCACAGTGTTTTCAAGAATATGTTGGTACAGAAAAGTTCCTCGCGATATACCATCATTAGAGGTGATGGTATATCGCGAAAATGTTTTGTGCCGACATAGCCTCGAAAATACTGACACAACGTAGCTGCCTGCAGACCAATAACAGTCACCAAACATTACAATATCGGGATTCTTACTGGCTCAGTCAAATAGGGTAACAGTTCCAAGTACAAGCTAAAGCCAGTAATCTTCTGGTAACCTGAACGTGTGTTGAAATCTATCAAAAAGTCAACTTTTCCTGCGATAAACCATCATCTCTAACCACCATCACTACCTACTCTGTAAAAAACTTACTTAAATGTTTAGGAAGTTATTATTCCAGACGCAGTATGGGGCAGTTACCATACTTCCGCCTTGTAAATATGCAAACATTTTCAGTTGCTACAATACAAGTCTGGTAACTTCAGTATGCATTTGACTGTTTTATAAAAAGGTTTAGGAGTGCTACCATGGATGTCTGGGAAACTATTCTACCATACCTACTTTCTTAGCGCTCCTGTACGCACGTCTGGTAAATTTACAAACTATTTTTTTAGACTGTATAGTGTTCCAACCATTGTGTCTAAGCATCTAGTTTGTTAGTTACTTATTTGGGCAGTGAGTAATTTTTTGAGTAGTCCGACTAAATTTCATAATTATTTTAAACCTCACTTTTCACATGTCAACGTGTTAAGACTATTTTTTGTACAAAACAATGTTCAACTTGTAAATATTACTGTTGATAACATTTTTTTCGTGCATTTTTTCGGTCGTATGTGCTTTCCAAATCATGTCAAGAGTCCAAACTATATGGTTTTAGTGGTGTACATACAAATGTAACCAAATAATTGACTGCAAATTTAAAAATAACGAATGAAAAGTCATAACTCATTTTGTTACATGTTAAGCATAAATAAATAAACACAATAATTAAAATTACTGTTACCTGCTAATCGTAAACATTCAAAACCATACTTTCTAGGGAATTTTTTATACCATAAATATTTAGCAGTGTAAGATATTAAAACGTCTTGAAGTTGATTTTGCAATTTACTTTATTGTAAGTTAAATTATTTCCGTACCTCACTTTCTTTCATATTTGTACATCACAAAAACACGAAACGTGTGATTTTCTTTAGTCTATAAAGGAAATAAATTTCGAATACATTTTATAAAAAATAAAACAGATAAAAATAATGTCTATAAATAAACCAGTACTTGATAATTTGGTAGACAATACCCTCTAACATGTGGGTGTGGGTACTAAAATTCGCAGTTCTCAATTTATTGTTGAATTCCTAGAGACCTATTCTTCTTTTTCTTCTACTTCAAGCCTTTGCGACTTCCTGATTCTTCCATCTTCTCTCGGGTCCGCCGATGTTTCTTCTTCCTTTTGACATGTACTGTAGTAACGTTTTTCAAATACGTCCAACGTCCAAACTTTCTACACGTTCTTTCCACTCATTTCTGTTTTCTTGAATCTTTTCATTTAATAAGTAAATTCCTACTTCCTTCAAGATGGTCTCATTTTTTAATATGTCTCTCCTTATCCAGGGAGTGACAAAACTAATGAAAAAATTAAAAATTAACGTTTCAAAAACAATTAATACAGTACACGATAAAAGGAAGAAAAAAAATCGGCAGTCCCAAAGGAATATCGAAGGATCAAGAAGTTACAACGGACCAACAGACCTAAAGCTTGAGGAAGAAGAATAAAAAGAAGAACTGACCTCTTAGAACTAAACTTTCAGGATACACTATTTTTTACTAGCCAATTCAATTGATTTAGATACAGCAGGTGCTATAAGCCATGTTTGAGGCATGTAAACAGGCAGATAATAAGGTCTAGACTGGCTTGTGCGTCAGCAACAGTTTCGCCTTTATGGGCGGGGCGTGAAAACATAGCGCAGTGTTTCGGTCGCGACAAAAAAAGGGCCACAGTTTATATTTCCAATGAAAATATAAATGGAGACCCCTTTTTTAATTTATGGAAAGTGTATAGTTAAGTCCAGCGCATGCTTCTCTATTTTCGTTTTACGATTCAGGTTGGTGTTTTTTACACGACAGCAGTCTTATGAAAGCGATAATTATTATTATTACTAATATGTTTTGCCATTTTGAGGTATCCCGAAACCATGCTTCTGAGCATAATATCCAAAAAACAAAAATAGAGAAGCAACGTTTTAAATTAATTTCCTTTTCGTAAAAATATATCAAACGCAGATTTGGTAGTATTTTATTTACAAAAACGTTCTCCTAATACGCTGCAACAATGCCCATGCGCCAACTGTACATGCTTCTTAAGGGATTGGACACGAGTTACAAAATTTTTACGATGGTAAAATTTAAAACATAAACGGCAGGCAGTATCGTAAAATCACTCTGTAACTTTGTTATAACTGGTTTTAACTACGTACTCTAATTTTGTCGGCACAAATTACAGCGTGATAGTAAGTAGTTAATGAAATTGCCTTTTAATTGATAAAGTAGATAAAAATCAATCAACTATTTGTTTTCAAAATTACATTATATAGCTAGGGACAGGAAAATTTCGCGAATTCAATGACTTGCATGCTAGTGTCCATTGTTCTATGCATACTGAAGCCCCGCCTATTCGTTAATTGTCTGCTTTCCACTAAGTAACAGTTAGTAGACAAATGGTCGGGGCTTGAGTATGCATAGGATAGTTGAGTCTAACATGCAGATGTAGGTTATTGAATTTGCGAAATTTTCCAGTCCCTTTACATAGTAAAACGAATTTGCAACAAAGATACAGAGCAATTTTACGATTTAGGCTCTCGTAAAAAAAACTTGGGCCCGTGTATGAGTGATGTAGAGGTTCCAGTGTTGCCAACCGTTGTATAGTTATATTATTTGAGGTACCTATATATTTTGTCTACGGTAGGCTAGTTTGTAGGATAGTAACGTAGGCTATTATACTATATGTCATTCATAGAGATGGTGAAATTTCGCGAATTCAATTACCTGCATGTTATAATCAAATATCCTATGTATACTCAAGCCCCGACAATTTGTCCACTAACTGCTGTTCAGTAGAACAGCAGACAATTAACTAATAGACAGGGCTTGAGTATGTATAGGATATTTGATTCTAACATGCAGGTAATTTAATTCGCTAAATTTCACCATCTCTAGTCGTTCAGTATAAAGTGAGCACTAAAAATTTTACCTTTGAAAAATATCACTAGCCGTTACTGCACATAATTCAACATTAACTATGGTCGCCTTACTGCTTGTGTGGTTGGTAGCGAAATTACGCAATATAGTTGTGTGTATTTTCCTACTTAAATACAACAATACTGTTATAATATCAACGAAACTGAAATACTTGTAATTTCTATAATCAATAAACTTCTTTAAGTCAAACCATATAGGTTCCTACGGACTGCACAATTTGTCTTACATGCGCAAACATTAAGTGACGTTTCCAGAGAGGTAAGACATATCCTGCTATTAGTCGTTATGTGCGGAAATATACAAAATCCGTTAAAAATAGAAATTTCGAAGGGTGATTTTGAATACTAACTTCATCCAGAACCGCCTGTACAGGAAAGAAGTAAAATTCAACTCGAGGCAAAGTTGTAAACATTTTTAGTATTCATACACTTATTTGCCTGGCATAAGGAAATTTATAATCAAAAGCAAATCTGACACAGAAGATTGCTTCCGATTACGACTTCCGAGGCGTGTTGGAATTTGGAACACGCCGACATACGTTGCGTCGTTGTCGAAGGCAAGTTCAAATGTGTGAAGTGAAGGGAAGTTGCACTGTTTCTTACTTGTACTCTGCTTTCATGTTAACTGCTACGTTTTCTCAATTTAATGAAAAGAGTTTCTGTCGTAGTACGATTTTGTAAGAAAGTCTTTAAAGGCGTTTAAAATGTATGGATTACAGAGAATTCGTGAATATGTGCTTTTGCGAAACTATTCCACGTGTGCCTATTGTGTCAGTATATCAAAATAAACTATATATAGTTTCGAAGTGTCATGACAATTAGAAAAATAATTTCAGAGCCCCTGAAAATGGCTGAAAACAGCTTTTCAAGATGTTATATCTGGAAAACTACTCACGGAATTCGTGAGCAACTACTCCAGAAACATGCAATGGACTTATCTTACGACTCTTCACCAATAGAATGACGGGGTCAGCACTGAAATTGTCAGTCAGGCGAGTGTTCTACGATACCACTGCACGCCGTGTCAGTATCTTGTGGTAGATGTGATACCGCACCAGATGAGCCAGTCAACATCGCCCTTGGCGCCGTGCCTCACTCGCACAAACACACGGCCAGTAGGCGAGCGCCTAAGTAGTATAATATACAGCAAAAAAAAAAAAAATACATTTACAAGGAAAATCTTGTAACCTAATATCAGAACATAATATGTTAGGTAATAAAAGTAAGATGTCAGAAACCTTTTAAAGTGATTACAAATATTGTAAACGCCTTTGGGAACCAGTAAAATAAATGTTAATGAGCAGAATTTTCGATTTCAAACAAAATAAACCTAGGAGACCTGACAAATTTTTCAAAATATTTCGAACTTTTACAAAGAAATTGGAAACACTGCAAACGATTGTTGTAAAATGAACCAGATATTAGCTATAAATATACAAAACGTGTTTGTAGATTTACAGAAATGTTTGTAAATGTACAAATAAATTTGTAAAAGTACAAGTTTTTTGTAAATTTTACAAAACCTTTTTGTAAAAGTACAAAAAAATGTTTACTGTGATGCACCTCTAAACTAGCTGGCAACACTGTGTATGAACAATGCATGAGAGTACTGACCTTGTCCTCGGCCTCTTCGGCACGAGACTCCGCCTCCACCACCCTCTGCTCCAGCTCCGACAACTGCAACACACCACAAGCACACACGTGAGGAAGTTGCCGTGGCAAACACACAACAAACACTTGCTCTTTGCTAGTGACCAGGTCAGGGGAGAGGAGGGCACCACCAAAACATACAATCAAACACGCAAGAAAGCGAGTAACTATTACATTGTCACCAGTGGCGTATCGTGGTCGCGTTACAAGGCATGCAATATAAGCTTCGACTATACGCTGTGAGCACGTGGGCTCAGTGTGCCTACCTGTAATATCCAGTAAACACGTGTTGTGTAGATTGAGGTGTATTACTGGTCAATACGTTCCTTGCCTCTTGTACGATACTGGAAGAATAATGTGCCTGCTCCTACAAGTGTAATGTTCCCAGAGACAACCCAGTGTTGTGCACCGCATGCCTTGGAACACGACCACGATACGCCACTGCTTGTCACCCAGTCATGAGCTATTTTTAAAGTTTCAAGCCTATAGTTCATCGGGAAGTTAGTTTAAAATCGATTAGAAAATTTGCACAGAACAGACAAACAAACAGACAAGAAAGAAGGTAATAAAACAAGGAAAAAAAAGGTAGGATGCATGGTAATTTATTAAAAAAATTAATAACGCTATAGTGTTATTTTATCGCTGGCGTTCCAATAGTGCTTTATCATTTTACTATCACAAAACACATAATTTTTTTTTTAGTTGAATGTGCTCTAATAGATCGGAACAGGAAATTTTCTTGAAAATAAATGTAGCAGCTTGTTCCAATGTCTTACATACACATCTACAACCGTGCTTCATTGTCAGTGAGTGTTTAGTCGAGCCACGAATTTTGGGCGAAAATATGTTTACACTATTTGGTTTCAATGTCTTATGTGCATATCTGCAGCTTTGTTTTGTGTTCAGTGATTGGTTGTTTTAACTTTCACTATCTTGGGGTTCTACTGGCAAATCACAATAGCCTAATTCTGGTGGTGCAGTCAACTGAGAGACCAGTCTGAACAAAGACACGCTGCCAATAACCATGAAGCATTGCTGCTACGAAACAAAATGGTGCAAACTTATTTTCGCGATAAGCGCATGGCTATACTCATAGGCAATTTGATGTGTATTTCTCATGGTGTATATAATTTTGTATAAAATATACATAATACATACAAGTGATTAACATACGAATAACGACAAAACATTGTCAAAAATGTCATGTCATATTTTGGTCAACGCAACAGTTCAAAGCACGGTCGTAGAAGAACAGGTCTGACACTCGCCTGGATATTTGACCCCCTTGTTGTTTGGCTGTAGTTCACCAAGTTACCGAGAATATTGCGTTTTATTGGCGCTGATGTTAGGGCGGTCGGACTAAACTCCGCCCACTTCCTTTCCGCTAAAATAAACAATTTATCAAAACGTATTTTTTATCAATTTATGAAATACTTTCTTCGCTCACAAATTTAAGAAAAGGCTCCAGCAATCTTTATTTACTTTATAAATTTAACAATGGAAAAAAGTGGGCGGAGTTTGAGTCCGACCGCCCAGAAAATAGCGCCAAAAAGTACGACATTCTCGGTAACTTGACGAACTACAGCCAAACAACAAGGGGGTCAAGCACAATACATTGTTAGATAGGCGCAAAAATCTATGAGAGACACACAAATTTCCCATAAGGAAGATTTAATCACAATTTATGTCTAAAATAAGAAAAAAATATCTGGTACAAATATAAAAATTAAAAAATACGTTGAAAACTGAGGTTAATCGCGCTCTTAATCTGGTAGCAGTTTAGATTTCTACGTACTATACACACACTGGCCAAAGTCGAATATCCATTGGCTTCTAACCGTACAAGTGGGTAGTCACACGAATTATTGTATTATTTACTACTGGCTTGCAACCTCCATAGGTGTGTCAAAACAGCTGTCGCCTAATCACAGAAGTTACAGTTATATATAGGTTATTGGCGTTCAACCTGACCTACAATCAATACGTGAAACACTCGTGCCTCTAGTAATAGGCCATTGCCTTATTTGAAACCTCTTGGAGAGCGCTGAGCCAACAAAAAAGAAGCAAATAAATGCAGGCCCATACAACTGTATCAGCGAGCAGCCAATGGCCAGCTGATGTCTGCTTGGATACACATATATTCTTGGAGACTAGCCTACATGTCAGTGAACCCGCGAGTTTTCCGGCCTCTCGTATAAGGTTTTGGTGCCCTAGTCTGTATTTTAAAACAGTTAAGTTTACTACGGACAAATTATACATTACATAATACAAGAAACTTCAAATATATAACACCACACTATAAAAGCCATAGAGTCGAAAAAAATGTTCCGTACATTTTGCTGTGATTGAACCTTGAATTAAATGCTGTACACAACATAAAGAAATGTCCAAGATATTACTAAACACATAAGGTGCGGACAATAATACACAATAAAAGTACGTACTTCTACCCCGTGCATTAACAAAAGACACACATTAACTACAGGCTGTTTTATTTAATATAATACACACTATTGTCTATGTAACTTATCTAATCAGTAAAATTTACTTTTAGAAATTTGAATAATATACACCACAAACGTACACAAATACAACTACATAAATACGTCTAAAATTCATATATAATACCATATGGCTAAATAAACACTACTACTCTAAATTATGCAACTAATTACACAGGAGGTTCAGGAACTTTCTATCTTCACAAGGCTGTGACAAGGAGACGATCACGCGAATAAAGTGATACGAGAGTTCTCGAGATGTTAAGTATTTTATTGGTGTTACTAATATTATCCCACGCGACTTCTTAACTTAATGTAAGCTATTATGTACCAAACGGGACAGGAGCAATTTCGAAAATAGCGGACCGTGGATACTTCGAACCGCAGTGGTGAGGCGCGGATATGTTCCAAGGAAAGAGGTACTGGGCAGTGGCGTTGCGTGGAGTGTTCCAAGGTGTGCGGTGCCCAGCAACGACTATACGCAACACTGAGTTGTCTGAGGAACCATTTGACTTGTATGTTCAGAAACACTCCACAGCCAGTAGCGTACAAGAGGCATGATACTTATAATATATACACCTTGGTCTCTGCAACAACACAACTGCTCAAAACGTATAGTCGCTGCTCATACCGCACGCCTTGGAGCACAGCCACGCTACGCCACTGGTACTGGGCAACGACTCTACACATTGCTGAATATCAGTTGAACTACTTTTTGTTTCGTCTCATCGTTGTGTCACATATTTCGTGGTTCATACATTTTTAATTTGTTGTCCTGTTGCCAAAGCAGGGCTGAAAACTGCGCCTTCTGTCTTGGTGGTGTTCAATTTTTTCTTTCTTATTTTTACTATTAGATTGCCCATGTTTTATTTCATTCAATTTATGGGGTTTTATGCTGGACATGTATCTTGCTGACTAAAACATACTCTGCTTATTTATGTTGTCTTATTATCTGTAGTTTTCTTTCACAGACGTCTGCATCACAACGGAGAATATCCAAAAATAAACTACATAAGTTATTTATTTTTTAATTAAATCTGACAAGATATTGGTTTGTAACTCACCAACCTTATACAGAAAAAAAATGTTGAACTCATTTTTTGGATTTTAGTGGGCATGTCTGGTTGCGAAAATGTCTTCCTGATAAACTCTTGTGAAACAGGCGGCACTTCACGGTGCTAGGCGGCGGTAATGTCCCGGGGAGACCCACGAACATGACCTAACTAATCAGACCCGCGGTCCGTTGTAACTTACTTTCAAATTCTCGCCAACTTCACGGGAGGAGGTGCCAACTTTCCCACCACGCGCTCGTTGGTAAAAGAAGGAGAAGGAAAGACTTTTAAAACTTTGGAAGAGTGTTAAGTTGGAGCTCTAAATCCCAGCTCAATACCCATCTGCAGTTCCCGTGTCTCAGCTGTCTGCCTACAAACTTCATGATGCATTGTTCGGTCCCAGAAACTGACAGCAGTTTCCACCAACTTCCCCGCCATGCACTTCCCGGGGAAATAAAAAAGTACCCTCTTAAGTTTACATGTCAGCTTCCAAAAACCCATTTCAAATTTTTATTTTCTTTTCATCTGGTGGGCGTGTAAACAAATAAAAAACCCGTTCAGTTGAATTTCGGGGTGTATAAAGCCATCGGTGTACGAAATATGTAACTGAAAACATAAAAACAAACTAAATACGTAATTTAGGAGTACTTATGTATCCAAGACAAAAAAAATTAAATTAAAAATTAAAACAATCATAACATGGATAGTTTCATGGGGAAATCTGATTTCTCGTTTTTCTTATATTTTTATGGATAGCTGACCAAAACTGAAGTCATATTCATTGATCACGTATCCCTAATAATTTTGTACATGCCTAAAACACATCAGGTGAACAAAACAATTTTAAAATATTTAAAAAGCATAAAATCGTTTACTACTAGGTCTTAAATATTCTCAGGCTAAACTTTTATGAATATTACCTTGCTAATGAAGGGGAAAAATTCTCAATAATCCAGGTTCGCTGTTTCTTTAGTGTATATCATGATTGGGGATTGTAATTTATCGCGGGAAAGTAGTTTAATATAATGTATTCAATTCTCACGCTTTTCTATCGTTACTGGAAAGGCGCCGGAATGGACAAGGAGGCAGGTTCAATTGTGCACGAAAGAAACAAAATTATTTTATACACTGTAAAACGTTTATAAAATTTATTGAATGTAAAGTAATATCGTTAATCTAACAATGGAGAATGTCAGCAATTCGCTGCCAACCGTACATGAAGTGAGTGAGATATTTGGTCAGCGCTTAACATCGAGGTCTTAAGCGCTGATGAGGGGTGAAATGAGGTGAGTATGGAGCAGCGCCGGAATGAAAGGGCGGGGGAAACGGAAGATCGCCGAGAAAACCCGCAGACCAGCGGCAACGTCCGGTACGATTACCACATGCGAAAATCCGGGGACTGACTGCGCCGGGAATCGAACCCGGATCACCTTGGTGGAAGGCGAATAGCCTGACCACTCGGCCACCGCGTCCCCAACCGTACATGGAGTACGCAATCAAATTTAGAGTTTAATTATACGTTTTTCCTTCCTTTTTTTCACATGCTGATTTCAAAGGTGCTGAGATTATCTATAGGCATGATTCTTAACTTCAACACAGACTAAACAATAACACAGACGTGAAATGACGTGGCGGACCATTTGATACGGGCGAACTTCGCCGCTTATTGGCTGCTCGATGTTGTTGATATCAGCCCCGTGTATGTTTGGCTCCTGCATGTTACGGCAGGTTTCCTATTGGCCTGGCTGCCGGCTAGCTGAGCAGCCGCCTTACGCTGATTGGCGGTAGGCTTTTCCGCCATTTTGCTGGCCAGCGAAGCCGTTTGTGTGACTGAGTTTGACGTCCCACCTGTTGTTTCACTTCTGTATTCCTAAATATTATGTGACCTCACAGCCCTTCAGTATCCCAGCCGGCTGCAACATGGCAACATTGTTGAAGCAGAGAAATCATTCCTACCCTATCTCATCGACCTCCCCCAGTAATTGAAGTGCGCCTAAATTACAAAAAAAAAAAAAAAAGCGTAACAACAGACAAACATATTACTTACACCAGCACGCGTTTAACAGCATTTATCAATTCGCAGTCACGTTAATTATTTGCGTCATAAATATGCACGTGTTGAATCGAATGTATCAAATTACACCCCGCGTTTGGATGCAGTAATGACAAGTAACAGGGATACGGCAGGAAATGACAGATGGGGTGAATATATTTGGAACCAGTACATGCGGGATAATGAACGTACCGGAATTTCACAGTACTAATAGGGAGAGAAATGTGTGCAGTATGGCCAGAACAAGGTATATAGAAAATGTATTTGACTTTATTCGTAGGTAGTGCCACGAACGTATCGCGAAAATAATTTAGCCCCAGTTTGTTTCACATCCGCAGTTCTGCTTCATGGTTATTGGCAGCTGTCTACGTGAAGTGACGTCCCTCATTTGACTGCGCCAATCACAATACAGTTACTGTGACACAACGCGTCTGTGATGTGTGGATACAACACCAAAACGCTAACAGTTTAAACATCCAATCATTAACTATGTGAAGCAGAACCGCAGATGTGCATGTAAGGCAGTAAAACAAAGTGTGGCAACAATTTTTTTTTTCGAAAAGTTCATGGCCCTACACATAGATTATCTGTAAGAATACGATAAACTACCGTATCAAAACAAATCATTACGACACGATACGTTTCAGACAGGAATCAGCATATATTTCGGTTTGATGAAACACCCTGCAAGCATGGTATATTCACGACGCAGTGTTGCCAAGTTTCGGTATACCTTACACTGAGCCATACTGCACCCTAATATTACACTGATAAATGTAAGTCACATAGGCTAACTTAAGAGTTCGTGAACATCATAAGCGAAACTCTGCTACGTCGAAATTACTTACTGAATTTGTAAGTTCGTAATTATATGAAGTGACACTGACCAAAAACCTAAAGTTCAGATACAGTTGGCGGCATTTCGTGTATCTGACCATGGAAACAAAGCACCAAAGCGAATTCAGAGTTGACTTTAAACACTTCCAATCGAGAACCGATAAGTGGCCTAGCTTCGCAAAGCGATGTGGCATGGCCGTCTTTAGCAGAATGCCGGAGTCTTGAATGTGGCAACGCTGCATCGGAGGCCTAATGCCGGTCGCTCATTGGTAGCCCTAGTCTGTGTAGACGTGTACATGTCACTAAAGCTGCATCTAGACACATTGCAGAGACTAGGGCAGTCAAGAAGTGACAGGCAGCAGGCTCCCTGTTGCAGCGTTGCCACATTCAAGACTCCGGCCTTCTACTAAAGACGGCCATGTTATAGAGGCAATGATTTTTGGTGAAAAGAATAATGCAACATTTTGTTTCAGTGCCTCACGTCACATCTGCAGCTTTCATTCATGGTCAGTGATTGGCTGTTATAGCTCTCAACATATTTGGTATCTACCCGCAAATCGCAGACGTGTGGGGTCGCAGTGGCGTTATTATCATTGGCACAGTCAAATGAGTGACGCCTCTACACGAATGCTCGCTGACAATAACTACCTACCAGAGCTGCAGATGTGAACGTGAGGCATTGAAACAATATGTTGCATAATTCTTTTCACCAAAATTCATCGCCTCTAGGATGTGGTGAACATGGTTAAGGACCTGAAATATTCACGTGTTCTTTTAGGCAGAAGCTATAATTCCAGCAACTGTAAGTTCGTGTCACTATCACAATTAGCTCTTGACTTATTTGACAACCTCCTGTAAGTCGCTGAGCCAATAATACAAATGTAACTAAATGCAGGCCCATATCACTGTCAGCGAGCAGCTAATGGACTGATGCTGTGTGCTTGAGTGCATATATATTCTTGGAGGCTAGCCTACAGCTCAGTGAATCCGCTAACTGTTCCAGTCTCTACACATGGTGGATCGCGAAAAATGTTTTGTGCCAACATATCCTTGAAAACTGAAGTTTCTTGTAATGTCTGTGATGTACGTCTGACACAACGTAGCTATCTGTAGACAAATGACGCGCATCAACAATAGCGCGACAAATCATCAGCCTCACCTCTACACATATTTCGAGATGGTGGTTTATCGCGGGAAAACTTGACTGTTTTCTGGGTTTCAACACACGTTCAACCTATGAAAATATTACTGGCTTTCGCTTGCGCTGAGATCTGTTGCCCTATTTGACTGAGCCAATAAGGATCCCGCTAGTGTAATATTTGATGCGTATTACTGGCCTGCAGACAGCTATGTTGTGTCAGACGTATATCACTCAATCATACGTGTTTCGAGAAACAACAGTATTTTCAAGGGTATGTTGGTACAAAACATTTTCGCGATATACCATCATTTTACCCCATATTAATAACGTACCGTGGTTGACATTGTCAGTTAGCAATAGGTACGTGGTATTTATTTACACGAAAAAAAAAAAAACAGTTTTGTAGTGGCCACAAATATTTTGTAAATTTAATCGCTACTAAGCATTTTTTGTAGTGAATACCAAAAGTTAAGCTGTTTGTTGGCGATTACAAAATAATAAACTTACCAACAAAACTTTTTATGGACAATGCAAAATATTTAATATTCAACACAAAATTATATGGTAGGTTCTATATTGACAAAATATTTTGTAGCCACTACAAAACTATTTTTTTTGTGTACGTTTAAAGTATATGTTAAAATATCAAAGCTAACGCAAGTCGATACAGAAAAACAATTTAAGAACAGTCCTAAAACACATTTAGATTAACTTTGTTAAGAAACATTCCACCAGAATGACGCATTCCTTTTGTATAAATCATCTGCAGAAATAAAAGATGGTAAATTCGTCGTTACAAATGGTTCGCCAAACACTCATTCCTCTGCGAAATTGTTTTATATGCTTGTCCTCCCCCTTTCCCCCATAAAATACTTACTTCTAGACAAAAAGCCGAATTTACATAATATGTTAGGCCTTAATCTTCTAGAAGAAGCCACTGCAGCCTTAAATGTACAACAAGTCTGCATATAGCGAAAAGATAATTGCACCGTCTGGTTTCAATGTCGTAGGTGCAGATATGCAGCTATGCTTCATGGTCAGTTATTAGATGTTTTCTGATTGGTTCAGTTAGATGAGACGTGCCTGAACAAATACAAGCTGTCAATAAACCATGAAGCAGAGCTGCCGTTGTGCACACAAGGCATTGAAATAAGACAGTGCGTTAACATTTTTGCGACAAATTCGTGGCTCTAGGCATGCAATGGTTTTCACAGAGTCACTTATCTGGCTTATATCATAGACTGAATAGTAATTCAGACTTGAAGTGACGTGGCGGCCAATTTGATACGGACGAACTTCGCCGCTCATTGGTTGTCCAAGGTTGTTGATATCAGCCCCGTGTATGTTTGGCTCCTGCATGTTACGACAGGTCTCCTATTGGTCTGGTTATCGGCTAGCAGGGCAGTCACCTTACGGTGATTTACAGTATGTGTTTCCGCCATGTTGCTGGCCAGCGAAACCATTTTGCTGACGTGTGTGACTGAGTCCACCGTCCTACCGGCTAATTCACTTTTGTATTCTTGAATATCAGTGGCGGCTCGCGGGTTGTTGCCAGGTGGGGCTGCAAGTAGTCGGAACCGTACACTATTGATGAACGCACCGTAGACCAACGACCATGAAGTATTTGCCGGCTACTAGATCTGTTGTGACCACTCCGTAGTAAGGGGCACCTGCACATCAGCGTGTCAGTGGCTGTAGAGTCAACCAGCGCACAACCCTGTACAACTCTTGGCAACTGCAGCCCCACCTGGCAACAACCTATGAGCCGCCACTTCAAGATTGTCCTTTCACTAGACAGCAATCGTAAAACTAAAGACGTGGGAAAAAAATTCTAGCAGTGTCGCGCCCAAGTAGGGTTATTAAACACCTCCAGAAAATGTGTAAACAATTTTGGATTAATTTTTATTTTTCTATAAATCACCGTTTTACTTACACTTGTTGCGCAAATGTAACTGTTAGTATGTAAGACAATAATGTTGTTACAGCCAAATCGTACAACACAACTTTGGCAGAGAGGGTCACTGAGGTCCAGACTTACCTTCCTTTAACCTTACGAAAACTGCTTAAATAACACCATTTTGCAGTGATGTTGCGTGGGTGTGTTGCAAGGTAATCGGTACTTTCCAACGCCTGTACAAATATACGAGTTGGCTGTCGGTAGTGGCGAGGCACCAGGTTTTCCATTATCCGTCGACAGTTTTAGGCGAAAATATTATGCACCACTTTGGTTCTATGGCTTACGTGAATACCTGCAGCTGCATGCTTCGTGGTCAATGATTGGATGTTTTTAACTCTCTTGAGTGTTTGGGTTCTACCCGCCAATCACAGACGTGTGGTGTCGCAGTAGCCTTGCTCTGATTGGCAGATTCAAATAAAGAGACGCTTCTACACAAAGACAAAGTTATGATAAGGGCAAGACAGCGAGAGAGGTTCAGCCTGCAATTAGGCCACCGTTGGGAAACCACGGCAGACAGCAAATCACCCCACCCCCCCAGTAGTGGCGCAATAATTAAGATAAGCACGCCAATATAACGTATTGTTACCAAGTAAAGGTCTGTCATCCGCCAGCAATCTTCCGATCTACAGCAGTCTAGTTCTTCTCCAGGGCTCGGGGGTCGAGTCCCGGCGGGGGCGTGCTCGTACAACACCGACTAGACTAGAAGGCCAGAGCACTGGCGAGCCTTAAGGGCGTGACGTCACGGACAATAGGCCATCCCAGAGAAAGGCGAGGGTGGGTCATCCCTTCGACAAGCGGTTCTGACCTGCTCTCTGCTCTGTGTAGCAGGGCAGTTGATAAACGTGTTTCTTCTCGTGTAGACGCGTCTTGCGCTGTGAGTTTTACGTTAGTGTAAGAATTAGTGGTGTTAGTGGGATACAATGCCCTTTTTCGTGTTAACAGTGTTTTAGAGGTAGTTGTAACAGCGGCCTCAAGGTGCATGTTTTTAAATTTACGAAAGGCGAAGAGCAAAGGAAAAAAATGGACTTTGGCTACATCAAGACAAGATTTCCAAGCCAGACAATAGTAAGTTTACAATGCACACATACACACAGACATGTGTGTGTATAATACATATATATATATATATATATATATATATATATAAGGAATGGGTCGGTTCGAACATTCGAGTATCGGATCTGCCGGATATTTGATCATGAACTTGTTCCGATTTCGATTTACTAAGAAGGGATCGGTTCTTAATATTCAGATTCGTAAAATCGCTAAACAGCATAGGCACCGCAATACCTATATTACATTTATATTAACCTTGCAAGTGTAAGGATAACTGTAGGCCTGCGTACTTGACGATGAATTTTCACTATACGTAGGCTACATTTGCGATATTCATAATTCCAAAACTTATTTAATAATTAGGTCTACATGTATAAATCACGTAACCCGCTGTGTTAATGTACAGCATCAAATAATAACAATAAAATAACAAGTGCCAATGCTAACTAGTAACTGTACGAATCGAACTGAAAATGAAACACTTGCATAATACAAACAACGATATAAGCCTACCGCTGACATGAGTAGCAAAATCCTATCGTTGTTCATGCTGAATTGTTACAAATTGTTACTGTTCTCCGTTCACTCTAAACTTAAAATAAATAATATAATATCATTGCACCTCGCAACCTTCTAATTGGCTCAATTTGTGCAGCGTGCCGAAATAGTATTTCCAACCGACAAAACTGTTTACAGGTAGTATAATAAAAAAATAGAAAAATCCGCACTACATACAAAAATTATTGCGTGAAAATTTTGTACAGGTTATCGACATACGAAAGCGAAACTTATAAAAAATAGAAGAAAAAAAAACAGCCTTCTTGTACATTTGCAGTATATTCCAAAATGCAACTACAATATCAAACCATGAGTATGAGTAATGATCGTATTAAAACATTTTGGTAAAGACGTAACGAACATTTGATACTGCATGCACAAAATAAAAGTCAACAAAACGCGTAATAAAACTTACTGTAAAGTCCTCGTGGATTATTTTGTACTTCTTTTTCATTTGGTCAATCGCCAAACAATCTATCGATAATTCACATCACATATTCATACGTTATTATAAAAATGTGTTAAATTTTATTCGTACCTTGTAAACATCACCGCGGTTTGTTTAATAACGCAGACAAAGTTTACATCCACATTTCGAAATTCATGCAACACAATTTCACTGTTCACGACATACGACGTCACATAAGCTAATCTGTAAGTCTATTTACCATGTAAACATTACCGACGAGGGGGACATACCATGTTTACTCACACCGAAGTGTGGCTTTCTTTGTTTACGGTGCCTCTTAGCCTAGGCCATCCCGGCGCCCGGCCCCCATGGGCGAGGGGAGAGATCACGCTCTGCCACGCAGTGTACTTCAGCTAACAGTCTGTTGGAACCGCGCGAACCCTTTCGCGGAACGCAGAACTGCGCCTCCATGTCACCTAC
>PNEQ01105512.1:0-17494 GCA_003012365.1 Medauroidea extradentata | reverse complement strand
CATGTTTCGGATGTGCTGGCAGTCACGTCGGCCACCCTCGAAGGGTTAAGACGCAGTTGGGACAGGTATCTATGACGTAGGTTAGGCGGGTTTCCCACTATGAGCCACCCGGGCTTTGAGTCATCGGCCAGCTCTCAAGGTGTTACGAAACAGCCGCCGACCACTGGCCTCCAGGAACATGGCACGCAACAATATCTTATTTGAGAGTTGTTAACTGCTGCTCTGCCTTCGATTTGAGGTTTTATGAACTTATTAGCCATTTTGTTGCTTTTACGAAGAAAACTGATTTCATAATCATTCTCAATATTTTTATCCTTCACCACTTGCCCTATGTAGAAATTACTTTTCTTGCCAGGAATATCATATTCGAAGAGAACAAAATCTCCAATGATGGGATTACACTCAATATCTTCAAAACTTTCAGGACAAAACTCTTCTCGCAGATTATCGATACATTCTTCATCATTGTCAGAGTCTGCGTAAGGAACCTCCATTGGACTATCCTCGTCTGTGGACTCTGTCGTATGTGCCTTGAACAGAGCTTTTCTACTTTTCTTTTTTGTCACATTCCTTTTCTTTTCAAGTAGTCCCTTCTTTTCTATAAGTTTATTTTTCTCTGGGGTACTAGTAGCAATTATGCTTTGTTTGCCAGCTTTCGGATAACCCTTGAACAACTCTGGGCTTTTGTATGTTGTCCCATTGCCATTTTTGCTAGGTGTGATTCTTTGCTCAGAAGAATCACATGCATGTTCTTTTTCAGCTTCAGAAACAACTGGATTCTCTACAGCTTCATTGACTAAATGCTCAACTATTTCTGAAGGGTTGAAAGGAATCTGATTGATCCATTTATGTAGCAGGCAGGGAGATTTTTGCTAGAACCAATTCTGTGGAAAGCAGAGAAGTTGTTGGAACCATTTCTGTTGAATGCAGGGAAGTTGGTAGACTTTGCTCATGTTGTTCCTGTTCAGGCGGTGGTCTGTCACTCACACAACTGCAGAGGAAGTCTTCGTCTGTGAAGATATGTCGATCAAAAGGGTAAACTCCTGATTTTCTGAAACCTGACATGATGTTTCATGGTGTCAAACCTCTTTCGTGCGCTATTTTCACGATGCCAGCTATGTCATACATTGTCAGTGTGTTACCAGGGTGTTGCATCATCCAGGTATCAACAGCTGCATTGTAGAACGATTTGAATGCTTTGTATATAGCAACATCTAGGTTGTAACCTGTGGGAACAATGCGGAGGAAAGGTTACAATTATTACCCCATTGTCCCTGGCAATATTAATCACTCCAAGAGACAAGTGACTTTCATGATTATCAAGTAAAAGTAGTGTCGGAGAATCTTTAGAGCTGTTTGTATGGCGAACTAAATGCTTCATGACTTCAATGAAAAGCTCTGAATTCATCCACCCTGAGGGTGCGGCAAGTCCTAATGTACCACCTGGAGCATCTTTTATCATGTGTTGTTTAAAATGCACCCTGGGAAATACCGTTACAGGAGGAACTGTGTTTCCACTAGCACTAACAATGCAACAAGTAGTAACAGTTGTGACCCTTTCAGCACTCCTGCATTTTGCTACTTGCCGCGACCCTTTTTCAGCCAGGACTTTTTGTGGTTTTTGAACTGTAGATGTAGCTGTTTCATCGAGGTTGAACACTCTAGTTCCAACAGCAAATTCAGGGTGTGCTTTGTACACTTTTTCAAGGTTGTCAAAAAACAAATCCACGTTCAATTTTTTGAAAGAAGTAGCTCTTGACAAGCTACATGTTTCTGGAGACCGAAGACTTATATTGGGGTGCCTCTTCATAAAATTTGAAAACCAGTCTGTGCGTGCCAAGTGATTATCTTCCCAATTCTTTGGACAGGTTATTCCATTTACATTTGCCATTTCATAAGCTAAACTTCTGCAGTCTTTTGTTGTCAAACCATAATACATTTTCGAACATTTCAACAAATATTTCACTAAATCATCCTCTTGCTCATTGGTAAAAACCTTTCTACAGTCATAATGTGGGCACATCCTAATGCTTACTGCTGGATCAGCTACTTTATTCTTCTTCACATACCGAAAAAGTGTTGCATATTTTAGTCCTTTGGCAGTCGCAGCTTTGCGCAAGCTGAAACCATTTAGAACTAATGAACAGCTTCACACATGCTATCTTCGGAAAAATTTCCTTTTTCCGTTTTTCTAACTCTGTTTCGAACCATGATGTTATCTGAAACATACCAGTTTGATTGGTTTTATTGAAATTTGTAAATATTTACCATTTTGCATGTATTAGATATTGTTTTTAAATTTATTATAAATATAAAAACAAGTATATTACAATAGAGGTGCAATGAAACAAACAAATAATAAAGTGTTTCATTGTGCCCCTCCAGACACTCTGCTATTAAACACATCTAACCTCTAAATTAATATAAACACACGGTTCTGATACTTACAATGATTTAGAAGTGATCTTCAGCCTTTCCAACAGTCTCTTCAACAAACAAATACTTGCAAAACTATATTTGTTATAGTGAAATAACATCAACACAAAATTTTTACTTTTGAGCTACCAAAACAACTAAATCCACATGCCATCCATAGTATACATGGTAGCATCATCTACTTGCTCTAATGTTCTATGTTGTAGTATCACTCCCAACCACAAGCAGTGCCACCAGTCTATAATTTCAAATTTGGCAGCAACAAGCACTGTTTCATTGTGCCCCCAACTACCCTACTGACCCTTTTCCTTCCATTCAAGTGTTGGCCTAAGAGCAGGGTAATTTCTTTGATCTTTGCCAATCATTTCATCACTGCACGGGGCAGGTTTGTCAGTTGTGAACTCTTGGATTGTTGTTCTACGAGCAGTTAGTGTCTTCCCAATCTTCACTTCTTGGCGCTCACAATGAAAGCACGTTGGCTCACAGTAGTCCAGCGGATTAAGCATTATACATTTTGAGGTAAACAAATTCTCTTTTGATTTATAATTCAGGGCTTATAAAAAAACAATTTTGGACACAGAGGCACCTCTACATCACGCAGATCATATTTTACAGTACACCGAATATTGTCAGGTAGCAAGCGACTTGCCACGACAAATTCCTTTAAATGGATGTATTTCGGTCACTGAACTGTGTATTCCTACGTTTATAGTCTTAGAACACTAATATGAGGAGTAAAAATGACTAAGAATAATTGTCAATGCCTAAGCGAGGGTTAAAGGCTATTAGTAATTAATTTAGGAAAATACGAAAACGTGACAGATGAACTGGCATATCTATTGCCGAAACCTTTGTTGGTAATATTTGATTAAAAAATAATGAAGTAAATGCTGGTACAAAGCAAAAATAACACAGTATCATATTTTTACTTATCGTGATAAATGGTCAAAATTTTCCTGTTATTTAAGAACCAAAATTGTTAAAACAGTAAAAATTGCAGAGGTGGTACAATCTTGCAGGAGAAAACATACACAGGCTACCAGATTGTAAAAGAAAAATTTAGCGACTTTTTCTTGAAAACTGTTCAAACAGAATTAATTAATAGTGCATCACAGCCGACAATTTTCATTATGTTTCCTCCAACATAGTTGCGCGAAGCACGTCCAATTTTAAAATCTGTAATCAATATATACCTAAATTTATGTTGTCTTTATGACGATGTGTATGATAAATAATACACAAACTAATTATTTATTTTACATGCACAGTGCACGAGAAATACTAGTAGTGTGAACATGCACGTTTGACAAATGATTCAACAAGAATCAAACACACGAAAACAATTTTTGTGACTTATACCAAAATATATTTCAAATTAGTGACTATTGTGGGACTATCGTGACCTTTTTCACAATTCGTGACTTTAGTGACCTAGTAGACACCCTGATACAGTTCTCTAATACGTACAAAATATATGTATATACTTTTAAGTAATCCAAGGATCTTACAACTGACAATTTTTGCAACCGCCACATTTGCATAGGGATATATATGGGAGGCCAGCCTTCCCACACCCACATCGGATTCTACTGTATACCATAATACTACTTAGCAGGAACACGTTATCACCTGACAAACTTTAGCTACAGACGTAATCAAGGTCCATTTTACCTGAAAGTAAGATATATCTATTAAGTTATAGTACTGGTTTGAGATAATATGAATATAAATAATTAGGTAACTGAACACACTTACCTCCAAAGTTACTGAAGTTGTCATCTTCCATCAATCTCCTCCAGCCACTTTCTTGAAGATCTGGAAGAAATGAGTTTTTTTAGCAGGCTCTGATTCCACAAATGCCCTGCTTGAAATAATTGCTCGCAGAGCATGCCGAGCACCTGCATCCTGTGTTGGAGGAATGTTCTCAATTTTTCCACCTTTACAAGAGAATAATAATGTTTTCCCTGCAGCATTGACACAGTCCTCTTTGCTACATCTGTTGTACATAATGACATACTTCTCCAGAGCAGGCACAATTTTCATGACTTTCTCTGGAGTAAGGGGCTGAGATGGCAATCAAAAGGTTTAGCCGAGAGAAGACAAGGCATACCATGCAGACCACGCTAATAGTTTTTCCTTTCCTTTAAAAATTATGATGTATCACAACCTGTAAATGTGTGGAATGCCAACAGTACAGCACATTTCTCCGTTCCAACGTATTTTGCGATGGCACAGATATCAAATATAGGTATGTTTTTCCTGTTCCTAGGCCAATCCACAAATTGTCACATTCCTGGAGATTCTGTAGCAGAGCAGTAGTCAACCGAACATGTGTCCACAGTTCTAATGAATACCCGCCTGCAGCATAAAACAGCAATCTTCCATCTGCTAATCATGGAAACCCGGCATAATTTGTTTAAATAAGATTTGACATTGGAAAGAACTCTGTCATCACACGTTTTAAAATGTTTTTGATGGAAACTGGATGTAACAATACCTGCAAGGTATTCAAACAGCTCCTGCTTGTCTGAATCGTTTCTCAAAAATTCTGACCAGTTCTTTGGAACTTATTTAGTGAAATAAATTTACTTCGAACACCATGTCCTCTTTTATGCCTCAAAGCTGACCTTAACGAGGTATGTGAATATACTCATCAAAAACTACATCCATCCTGTGGCCTTTCTCAAATTAATGACTTCTATACATGTGATGGCCTTTCTCCCATAGTTGGCAAATTTTATGTGCTTATTACATGTGCCTACAATAAGCATCCAAAAACACATTTGTAAGTTTTATTGAAGTCCTTGGATTTAAATTTAGTGAATGAAATGTTAGTCACTTTTTATCTGAATCTCCATATTTTGTTCTACTGTGGGCAGTTTTTTCTGCACGTATATTTCACAAGAAAAAATACGAAAACAGTCCTCTATCACACACGTATTTGTACAAAAATAAATTAATACCAGAATGGGAAAAGCCTTCAAGAACTGTACATTGCAATTGAGACTGTCCACTCCTTGGCATTATCAAGGTTTAACGACACTGTATGAAGTGCAATTTTTTTACTTTCGAACTATTTATGGTAAACAGAATGCTAAACAGCATTGGCAACGCCACTGGAAATAGACGATGTTCTGCCGACCATAGTTGCTACATCAAAGTGCACAGTCTCAGAGTAGTCAACTCCCGATATAACGACCCTTCACGGTTTCCGGCAATAGGGTCATTATTTCGGAAGGGGTCGTTATTAGAATTTTGACAGATTTTCTGTGATCCCCAACCTCTAAAATGTTGACATTTACAGTTTTTTATTACTGAATCGGCGTTCACTCATATTTGGCGCAAAAATTACGTGTTTTTATAAAATTATACACACTTATTTTGAAAAGCAGACGCCGTATTTTTAAAAGTATGCCAATGAAGTAGACCTACGACCTTTGTTTACTTCAATATAAAATATAAACGCTGCCGATAAATTCTTACGCCCCAACGTCCATATTTTCAAGAATGCCGCAGTAAAGTTTATTGACACAGTAATGTTTTTTTAGTACTGGAGCATTTCGAATACCACAGAAAGCGGATATATGACCTACTTTGGCTCAAATTTAGCAAACGTCCCTGGCAATATAGATTTCTGCACCTGCAACGACCGTTTTTTAAAGTTATTTGCAAGAATACCACAACGAAGTATATTGAAATAGCAATATTTTTCAGTAGAGTGGAGTATTTTGAATAAATAGACACACTGGAAACAGATATATGACCTTTCTTTGGCTCAAAAGTAATCAAAAACATCACCAGGAATATATATTCTTGCGGCCGCAACAACTGTTTTTGGAAGTTATTTGCAAGAAAGCCGCAATAAAGTTTATTGAAATAGTAATATATTTCAATAGAATGACGTATTTTGAATAAATTATACTCTGGACATGCAGCACTGTTGATTGAAATAGTATAAATTATTTCAATGGGCACATACATTGGTTGACATAGACTTTTCTTCAACACATCAGGCACAAACTTCGCCGGCAATGGTTATTCTAGTTGGCACAACATACGTTTCGACAAAGCTGTTTGCATTTGCTGTGAGCGCTGGCATTACACGCGATCACGGTCATTCTCCTATGGCTTTGCTGTTTCTTCTTTGGTCTATTTCCAAACCAGTTTAGATGTCCTTTCTTTGTCATCTATGACTTTGAAATCTCGTGTTTTTATTGTCTTCGGATGGCGAAAACGTGAACGAAAAACGTAAACAGCAGGAAAAATAAAATTTTGATGATGTGATATGCGGGAAAATGTAACATTGCACTAAATGGCAGACAAACGGGACCTGAAGAAAAAATTGCAATTCGCGGGAAAACGTAAATAACGGTAACGTAAATACGAGGTTTCACTGTATGAACTGTCCTACTTTCACTTCGTCGCACAGGAGGAAGGGACAGCAACGTATATTTTTTAAACAAACACACCGCGTGCGGCAGTACAGTTTTCGAGAAATAACTGCAACCATTTGCGGCCATAATAAATGCAATGCCTTTATCTGCTATTTTCTTTCAATTCTAATTGTTTAAAAAATTTTTACGGTTCCTGGAAAAAGGGTTGTTATTCCCGGGGTCGTATAATCGAGTTGACTACATAACGTAATAATGGGTATTTTTACCATTATCCAAAGGTAAACAATGACTGAAAAGACATCTCTCATAATTAAATGCATCAAAACAAGTATTGTAAGATTTTATATTGCACAATATGTTTGAAATTAAAAACAATTTTCTTCTCTTAAGTTTGCAGAAAGAAGCAAGATGCTAGAAATTAATTCTTTTATTTGTATATGCTCACGAAAGAAATCCATTGCAAATTTTCGGCAGGACAAAAATGTTGTATGATGTGCGAAAACATGTGAAACTGGAGTGTATCACAGTGGTTCTACTTTAAAAACAAAGGCTAGGTAAATATAGAGAAATGCATTTATTAACAGATGAATAGAGAATTATGCCTGGAGGACACAAGCTCCACCCACTTCCTTGATCTTCTCTTCAGCCCTCCTGGAGAAGAACTTGGCTCTCACAATGACAGGCTGCTTGGGTAGTCTTCCCTTGCCCAACACTTTGTAGTAACCCTGCAACACAACAACCAGTATGTACCTCTCTAAGTCATCACTTCCACTTACTACACATTCTTTGCAAACAGTTACTGTATGTATGATGTTCACAATATCGTATTTACTCGAATATCCCTCGCCTTTGAAAAAGCCGCGCACCCCCGATTTTTTAGACAAAATTAAAAAAATTTTTGAAACGGCCTTGCACCAAACCTTCGAAAGAAAAAATTACTTAAATTTTGAAATTTATCACACACATTTTTTTCACAGCAAATAACTTGTACAGGTTTCTAAATAGGTAAGTCACTTAATCAAAAAAATTAAGTATCTCCATAAAATTCGTAGGCCTAGGTCTCGGCCTGACGGCTGATCAGCATCTCTTGCAGGCAAAGTTTCTTTCTGCAACACCCGTTTTTATAAATAATTTTAGTATGCATCATAATTGTTAGTACGCCAATGACAATTACGTAATTAAATTTCAGGGTGGTATTTATTGCATCAGACGGGTGTTGTACCGGTTAAAATGTGACAAAAACAAATGCAAATGGCCACCTTATCAACTTTGTTTTGTTTACATTCGTTAATGATTATACGGCCATGTTAAACACTGATACTTTCCGAAACATCAAACTTTCTTCCCGCAGCAAGATTACCAGTTTGTTCCGCTTCTTTAACTTTTAGCTTCTCCGCAACAGTAAAAGATCGTAAATGGATTCCTTTCGTAGTCATTTTACTCACAGCCACGTGCAGAAATATCCTACTAGCAGCTTAGCTACTGAGCACAGTGCGCATACCGTAATTACGACACAAGATAACAGCGCTCTATGGAATGCGGCGGCGCTGCCACGTCGTGCCTCGCTGCGGTGTTGCAAAGTCGCGCGGTGATACAATAAAAAAAAAATTTATATATATATTTTTTGGATTTCGAATAAGCCACCCACCAAGCTTTTTTAACGTAAATTTCATGAAAAATTGTGCTCGGGGTATTCACGTAAATACGGTAATTTGCACCATTTTTAAAGCCCTATGATCCGGCATTTCTGTACCTGACAGTGTAAAGAGAAGCCCCCGATTACTCCGGAGGCTGTTTTAAACCCAAATAATTTGAATCCTAAAATGTCTGAAGTCATATAAATTATTACTAGCAATTACACAGATTTAAAAGAGCTAAATTATAACTGCTATGACTAAAATAAACATGCCCTTGAAAAAAATTAAAAATCAAAATTTCATCTTTTACATGGATTTGTCACATTCCCTTTACAGTTGAGACATAGAAAACATGGTCACTGTAGACCTGCCTGCTAGAATAACTAATATCATCAAGAACAAAATACATTTAGTAAATAAAGAATAAGTAAAACAATCAATTTAAAAAATTACACTAAGGACAGCATTATATCTAACACGTTGCTTAGGAAGTTCAGGCAGCTTCAGATGTATGGTACTGGCCCAAAGAGCACTGTCACTAAAGACATTCTGCTCTGAAGGAAGCACTCAATGGCAGACAAACCAAAACCTACTCCATACCAGGAAGCTACAACTGTGCAACTGAAAACCTCATCTACCAGCTACAGTGCAATCACTGCAATGCAGAGTATATCGGCCTAACAACCAACACTATCAGACAGAGGATGAATGGCCACAGAGCTGACACCAAAAAAGCCATAGCTGGAGCAGAGGTTGATCCACATGAGAAGCCAGTTGCACATGCAGCACTACATAACTCCAACTTTGATTCCTGTTATACAACCAGAGTGGTGAGGGCCCTACCACAGTTGAATAACAAAAACAAAGCAGAATTAAGACGCTAGGAACTGGCACTTCAATACATCACAAAATACAAACAGCCACCTGGCCTTAACCTCAGATAACAAACCCTCATTTCAAACTTCCCGCCGCACCTTAGTTTGCCCTCTGGCCGCTAGGTGTACTGAGAGATGGTGGAATATCGTTTTAACGATATAGCAGCGAATAAAAGCTATAAAGTGGTTTATTTGCTATAAAATGCAATAATTGGGCGCTTTAGAGCGAATTAACACGAAAATAACGCAAGCAGCAAAATAAACTGTTGACCGTCAACAAAGATTGTCATAATTTCATTTGTTGTCTTTTTTTCTAAGGTAAAACACTGTAGCCAACTTCGATGTTGAATTGACGAAAAAACTGCACCTATACGGCAATATGGTGTAGGCTCAGTACACTTTTTACACTTTCTACCGTACCACGCCGAGCCGGTGTAAAAAGTGTAGCACGTATGTCATAGATGTAACATGAAGGTACCACGTAAGCGTAAAAGTTTCAAAAGAAACGGACACGAACACAGCTATATTTGAACTTTATGTTTCATCATTCATTTGTTTCATTCTCTACGAACGTTTGGTAATTTGGCAGAACTAATGATTCAGGCTATGTGTCGATTCTGGCACAACGTAAATAAACAACAGTAGATTAGATACGCAGTTATTTAGATTTGAACGTACTATATTTCTTCCGTAAATTTTACAAGTTTATGCACCAATTTTTATTGCATTAACCTGATTACAGTATGTAATAAATGTTATACAGTCATTATTGCGTACTGTGTATTACCGATATAGGCCTAGCCTTTTGTATTACGTGATTCGGCTGTATTTATTGTGAAGATGGGTAGATCGAAAGTTATTTCAGCACATTCGCGAGCCGCAGAATACAAATCCCATCACTTTTACGTTAGTGATTCAAATATACTTGTGCAAAACATGCAAATTAAGAAGAATAAATTGGGAAAAGAAAGACACTTCTGAAAAACACATTAAAACGCCCACTCATCATATAATGTTGGAGAAGATGTATCAGTATGACAGTAACAAAAGGCAAACAACTTTACCGGCCGTAATTCAACAAGAAAAACGAGCGAAAACAGAAAAGCAGGAATTTATAGAAGATGCTGTGGAAATGTTTATGACAGCAAACATACTTCATAAACTCGATGATCCAGCTGTTCGGACATACATGAAAAAGTTAGTAACCATACGGTACCTTTACTATTTTTATTTAATTTAAATTTTTGCTGACATAATAAATAATGTACGTAATTGTATTATTTTTGTGCAGGTAAATTCCTGGAAGCAGGAACTTACCACAAGCATCTGCCTAAAGTTTTACAAAGTAAATGCTCATAAATGCTATGAACAAAACTTAAAATGCTAATTAATGCTACAAGCCAAAATATAAACGCTA
The DNA here is from genome assembly GCA_003012365.1 of Medauroidea extradentata. NCBI lineage: Eukaryota > Metazoa > Arthropoda > Insecta > Phasmatodea > Phasmatidae > Medauroidea > Medauroidea extradentata. Next base: position 6,735 of record PNEQ01105512.1, on the reverse strand, counting down.
TAAAACTGATTTTAAAATGCTATTTTCCACCATCCCTAATCAACCACCGCTGGACAATAGACTTCAGTGTGCCTCCACTCACCTGATGAAGCCGATGTAGTCTGTGAAACGTTGCGACCGCGCGTCCGCGGAGAAATGTGTTTGTCCTATGTGTGTGTGTTTCTATCTGCAAGTACCATCATGTGAGTACTTGTGCACAACTCTTTCTGTTTTTATTGTAATTAGAAAATTGTTTGTTTATATAAATATTCTGTTCTTACAACAACTCGTAACTACGACAATTTCGTAGTAACGGGGTTCCACTGTATATACAGTGGAATCCTGTTACTGCGAGAGTACACTAGACCCCCGATTTTTCGAATACTCACGGTTCCTCTCATCGCATTCGTAAAATCGCTACCTTCGTAAATTCGATAGCGGCTTATTTTGCCCCCCCCCCTCCCGGCCACTTTCCGAAACGGAACATTTTAAAATAGCATTTTTTCAGCAAAGTTTCTCTAGGCCACGACTTCCGTAGCGTTTCGCGGGAAATTAATTAACGTAATAATGTAAACATAAATTTATACCAGTAGCCAGACGTCACACTGTTGAGCGGTAGATATGACCGACCCTTGTCCCCAAAAAATGAAAAAATCGAGAATCCGAGTGTCTTCTCTCGAGCGAATAGCCCGACTCCCGTAGCATTTAACGGAAAAATAAAGCAAGTGATAGTTGAAATATAAATTTATATCAATAGTCAGACGTCTTATGATCATAAGAACACCGCTAAACAATACATATGACTAATCCTTTTCCTAAAAAAATGAGAAAATCGAGATTCCGAGTGTCTTCTCTCGAGCGAATAGACCGACTTCCGTAGCATTTAACGAAAAAATAACGCAAGTGATAGTTGAAATATAAATTTATATCAATAGGCAGACGTCTTACGATCAAAAGAACACCGCTAAACAATAGATATGATCGACCTTTGTCCTAAAAAAAATGAAAAAACCGAGCTGTCGAGTGCCTTCTCACGAGCGAATAGCCCGATTTGCGTAGCGTTTAATGAAAAAAAAAAGTAGGCATTCCTTACTAGTAAAATGCCCTTGTAAAGTATTCACCAAAGAAAGAAGGAATATGAGGATGTATTTATTCATTGCGCAGTTTTATATAACTTAACGTAAAAATATTCCCTCGACGTTGTTGAATTGTACGAGAACGTAGATACTAGTAACGTGCAGAGAGGACAGATAGCGCAACTGTACGAATGTTCACAAGATGGCCGATAGATAGCGGCACCGTAGCATATACCGACGTTGTTCCAAAAACGCCATTTTGTGACGTTATTACCTAAAATCGTCGAGAATTACATGTATAAGTGATTGAAAATAATCACTTTCACAGTCAGTATATGCGGTAAAAATAAATTAGGAGTTCCGGGATTACGTAATACATGAACGTCTATTTATTTTCCAAGTTCGACATTACCAGAGACAAATGTTTCTACACTTGATAAATAGGTAGCGCTATTATCGTGCTCACTTGTGAAACGCGCGTTTTACGACACGCAATAACGCATTGTTTAAGCAAATTATGCGCCAAGTTAATTGTTTTTAGTACGTATGGTGTTAACGCAATAAAGAAAAATATCACGCTATTATTTATAGGGTTCGTGTAAAAAAGTAAACGCATTCGGCCAGAGACGAGAGAGATATAAGACGCCGTGAAACAGCCTAGAAGGAGGCTGTACTATAGTTAAATGAGCAATATGCGCATGCGCTGGAACTTTTGCGTCTATAGTACGACCTCAATATAGATCCTAATACGTCGTAGTTGGAGACAGGCCGGCCGGCTTGGCACAGGCGCCGCCGCCGTCGCGCAGTTTTCAAACTGTCATTGTCACATTTTTTAACGGATTTTCGCTATTTTTGTTTTATTTTAAATATTGTGACTTATCAAGTAATAACTGCAACTCTAAAACTCATATTTTAATGCCGGGAATTAGATACAGTACATTTTATTCATTGTCAATGTAATTCCTTACAATTTTTTTTGTCATATAATTTTGTTATTTTTTGAGGGTTCCTGAGATTGTATTCGTAGAATCGCTACCTTCGTTAAATCCAGGGTTCGTAAAATCGGGGGTCTAGTGTGCGTAACAGCATAAAAAATTGTCGTAGTTACGAGTTGTAAGAACCGAATGTTTACATAAACAAACAATTTTCTAGGTTATTGACGTATGTGGGATAGGAATAATAACGGTACAGGTTACCTTGGCTAGTATTTCTTCTATTATAAAACAAGACTGCCAAAAATGATACGCATGTGTTTATTAGGCGTAGCATTCAATACTTTTATTTATTTCACAATTTTCATTAGCTTTTGTTACCATTTTCACTCGCTACAGCACGACAAATCGTAAGGTCAACAAAACAAAAATGGACGTCTAGCAAGGCGGCAACTAAAACTAACAGCACTGCCAGCTCACTTGTGATTGGCTGGAACGAAAAACGCTGCACCAATAAGATCTTATGAATGCACTTACAAAAGAGATGCGCGGCTGTTCCATATTACCCACTTTCTGAAGTAGCGAAGTCAAAGCAACAATAACAGTTTTTAGTACAAGTACAGCTTATTTATCCATTCCAACATAAATTTCGCTAAAATAAAAACCTATCGTTAAGAATATCATAACACGTAACGTATAAAATCATGTTACGAGAAGTTTATGAACTTACTCGGGTTACACTGGGTAGTATAAAACTTCAACTCCAGGCGTTCAAAAAGTGATCCAAATAAAGTTTCCTTTTAATGCGTTGCCATGATCGGGCAAATCTAACATGTTCTACAAACAACTAGGTTAAGTTACGTAAACGTAACATTTTAAATTAACTTCTTGCAGTATAACACACACAACGAAAAAAATCATAGTGAGTTTGAAACTGATTCTGCAATGTCATTAGTTATGTATACTAAAACCAAGATGACGCAAGCGTTTCTGTGTACTCAGTACGCGTGCCACTTTCGCTTTTGTGCTGTATTAAGGTGGCGTCAATAACAATCGAGTTCGAGCAAGTGACGGCAGCGTTGCCAGATGCAGCTGCATTTCCACTGTTGCCATATCTCGCGTTTTTCACTCTGCCGCGCTGAACGATGACAATCACGTGCAATTGTATTTAGTAGTAATGGGATTCCACTGTATATACATACATAAAAAGTGTTTTACGTACCACTTTCACGTAAAACAAATAAGATAGCCTATATAGTTTTTCACATTTCATTCCCAAAAAAAACGTAAACATGTGGCATTTATTTATATTGTTTCATTGACGCCATGGATACGAAACTGTGTAGAAGCAACATCTGCAAGCACCAAAGCACCTTTGCTCACTAGAACTAGTGAGCGACACGTGCATTACAGCGCTATCGTATCAATCTCTTCACTAGCACTTTCACTGCTACCATTTTGTAGCACTGTGATTATGGAAATGTTTGTCACTAGCTATATCTTTGGTAGAATTTTTCTTTTAGTATTTTGGTAAACATACATCTAGTCTTATAAATTGTTTAAGTAAATGTATTTTAAAATGGACCGCAATAAAGGTGAAAAACATGGTACAATGGCACAACAAACAAAGGAGATATGTGCAGCTAAGACGCGAGTTTTAAAGTTACAGTAACAAAATACGCTGTAACAACAAATAACTTTCCTGACGCGAGATGGTAAAAACGTGTTCGAAGCAAACGTTCGCCGCTGGCAGAAAGACCTTCTAAAATTACAAAAGTGTAACAGAACTAAAAGAGTATTTCGAGGCCCTGCAGAAGAAACCAACATGAAAAACCAATTTCTAAAGATTCCATAATAATGGGGTTCAATTGCTGCATTTCAAATCCTTTAGATGGAAAGCGAAGACGTATTTTATTTTTCTATTCACATAATTTAAATTTTGTCTACATTTAATAAAATTATACAAAACTACTGCAGATAACAGATTTTACTGCAAAAGAAGGTAAGCGTAGTCTTACATTTGTGTCCAGTTAAATTTTTTATACTGCCATTTGTAAAAGGATGGTGTCATCTTAATTTTGGGCCATCTTATAACCGGGCCAATACAGTATTTTGGGATCTACAAAAAGAATGCCAGAAGAAAAAAGCAGTGCATAAATTAAAGAGTGTATGTACAGACACAGATATTATGCAGTAATTTAGCAGGATTTTATAGCCAAGACTATTATTGACAACAATTACAGTGGATTCTCTATCCACCGTTTCTCATGGGACTGACAAAAAATTTCAATACATGAGGGATTTCAATGGATGTGGTCTTAAAATGCTGTAAAATAAATTAATCGACCCCAGAATGTGTTCCATGGATGCAGGTATTTCAATCCATCAGGTCTCAATACATAGAGAATCCACGGTATAGTATTGAACATTCTTGCATTTAATGAGTAAATACAGTCAATACAGTATAATCTCACTACGAGTACGGGATATTACGAGTCATTCATAATTAAGAGTGTTTTGTAGTGCACAATCTACTTGTGTATGCAGTTTATTTTAAAAATATTAGGTACTTACGAGTGATGTCGTTATGAGCACTTTCGTAGATAAGAGCGATTCAGAACATCAACATACTGCGCACAATGTGTTTTTAAATTACAAGTAAACAAATTAAATACAAAAGCACATGAGAATCACAGTTTATCAGAGTACCGTGCCCAGCGTGAGATATAGCAAGTGAAATTGAATCTGACAACACTGTCATGACTCGCTCGGCCGGGCGCGATTTTTATGGACGTCATTTTGGTACTGCATGAAAACGAATGTGGCCCGTTGAGTGCACAGCATCCCTTGCGTGCATCTTGTTTTTATTGTGATAACGAACTGCACTGCAGAATCAGTATCAAACTCACCATCATTTTCTATTGTGTATGTTATACTGCAAAAAGTTAAGGGTGTTCAAATGCATTGAAACCATAATTTTATATTTTTATGAAATATCGTTAGTTTTGTGGACAATACTTGTGAGTGTAGTTTACTCTTACAAAACAATTTGTAAGAGTAAATTACACTCACAAGTGTTGTCTACAAAACTAAAACTATTTCATATAAATATAAAATTACTATGATTTCATCACACTTAACACACATAAGCATTACGTTTGCAAAACTTAACCTGATAGAGTAAGTTACGGAACACGCTAGGTTTGTCCGGTCATGACAACGCATGCAAGCAAACTTCATTTGAATCACTTTTTGAATGCCTGAAGTAGAAGTTTTACGTTACCCAGCATAACCCAAGTAAGTTCATAAACTTTTTGCTGCCACAATTATCCATAATTTTTTTATTTTGGCGAAGTTTATGTAGGAATGGGTAAATAAACTGTACTCTGGATCATTTACTACAACTGTAGTTTTTGCTCTAAATACTTCAGAAAACATTTCCATTGAGTGTCAGCCTGTCCTTTTTTGTTTGTTCAATCGTAAGACATCTTATTGGTGGATCGTTGTTCATCATAAGTGAGCAAGCATGCTGTTTATTTTAGTTGCAGCAGTCCGCCTCACAAGACTGCCATTTTTTTTGTTTACATTACGGTTTATCGTGCTTTAGCGAATGAAAATGGTGAAATCAAAAACTAATGAAGATCATGGAATAAATAAATTACTGTATTGAATATTATACCTAATAAATATGTGCTTACCATTTTTGGCACTCTGCTTTATAATAACATAGATACTAACACAGGTAAACTAAACTGCTGTCATTCCCATCCCATGTATCATGTCATAACCTACAAAATTGCTTGTTTATGTAAACATTTGGTTATTAGTATTACGACCATTTTTATGCTATTATGAACTCTCGTAATGGGATTCCACTGTAATTAAGTGTGCATTGGAACATAAAAGTAAACTTGGTACCTACAGGCCTATAAAAACCAAGCATGCGGCAATGTTCATGTTTACTGTGTAGCTGAAAGAAACAAACTGGCTGAAACAGAAACTACTTAGGGCTTGCAAGAGTTCTCACTTTCTCCTGAATTGCCTATACAATATCTATACTTAAAACAACAGAACAAGAAACTACTTTTCTTCTGACGACCTAAAAGAGCAGGTTTTCAAACTAGTCTCAAAGATTACTAGTAAAGGTTAGGTTCTGCATGGCCTGAGAGGCGATACATAGTGTTACATTTATATTGGTGCCATCTCATTACAGTAAAACCTCCATTAACGAATATTCTATTTAACGAAAAACCCTGTACAACGAAGTAAAGATTTGGTCCCGCCAAACCCCTATAAGAACAATGCATTTTTAACCTCCAAATATCGAAATTTACTTTGTTCACAACGGTAAAATTCTCTCTACAACGAATTACCAGTTTTAAAAAAATCACACGTTAATAATTATATTCAACAAGAAACTATTTTTTTATTTTCCTCGCGCTGAAAGTACGTTTAAAACCTTGATGCATACAATAAAAAACTGTAAATAAACATAAACAACACGTCTTCAGTTCCATAGTTTACAGATACACACAAGGTGCGCATGCGACACTTGACATAAAATGGCCGCCTAATTCATAGTTGCAACTTCAGCGCTCGTGGTGGTGGAATTCCATACCATGATTTCTGCGAGATAACCACTCCGAGTCCCATATTTCTGTGGTTAAAAGTGCGCATCCCAACAGTGTACATTATCTGTGACATAGGCCTCTGTTTTGTTTTGCTTTTCTATCACCGAATTAATGACG
>PNEQ01105505.1:21117-33672 GCA_003012365.1 Medauroidea extradentata | reverse complement strand
TTCCAAGATTTTTAATGTCCCTGCCCATTTTTAGTTATCCTACCCTATATATTTCTGCACCCCTGCTTCAAGATCTTTAATGTCCCTACCCAACATTTTTAGTGGTCCTACCCTACAACTTTCTGTTCTCCTACTCTACATATTTCTGTATCTCTGCTCCAAGATTTTAATGACCTTGCCCCATATTTTAGTGGTCCTAACCTACATATTTCTGTACCTCTGCTCCATGATTTTTAATGTCTCTGCCCCATATTTTTGTGTTCCTATCCTACAATTTTCTGTTCCCCTTCCTTATATACTTCTTTATATAAGTCCCTACCTCACATGTATAGTGTTCCTATCCTACAATGTTGTGTGTCCCTACCCTGCAAATTTCTGTACCTCTGCCTCCTAAAATGAAGTCGTAACTATAAAATACTCTTTGAGGAAAGTCTTAAACAACAACTTGAGCTAGGCCTACCACAAAATTGATAAAATTATGAATTTTTGTATCCTATATGCCTTTCTGCACTCTTGTAGTGATGGCATGTTCGTACTTAGTAGGCCTATCTTGCAACATATTGTGGGGTCCCGGTAACTTATAACTTGACTTGTTAAAGGACAAGTTTTGTTAATAATCTCCATATAATGCGAAATTTACATTTTACGATTTTACTGCCAAATTCCCATATTGATGTATTTCAAGACTTCTTCGCTAAATGCCTGGGAAAGGCATTTAATGTGTAAAACAACTCGTAGACGAAATCGTAACACATTATACAATAATCACATAACGATTTCTTGGATTTATTTAAACAATGACAGCAAAAATATAAATGTAGGTATGATGCACGTTTACCGCCAGGTTAACCTCGTCACTACTTACAAAATAACTACGAGTACGCTGCAACATTATCTGGCTTTGTTCGTCACTACGGTGATTTTAATTAATTCGGAAAACCAAAGAATTTGTACAGTTCTTCTGTTACTGGATTATAACAGCAAGGACAAAAATTGTATCACTGTTTAGCACGGGACGAGAAAGTTTGTTTTGAACAAGCATCGTCATGTGACGTCACACGTGACGATTTTTTATTGCTGCCAGTTCTGCCCTTACTCGCCGAGCATGGGCAGAAATGGCAGTCATTTCTGGCAAAACTGGCATCTGCTAGTCCCACCCGAACAGCATACCAAAAAAACACTTCCGGTAAAACGAACGCCTTCTGGCAGAAAACTAGCAGAACTGGCACAAAACTGGCAGACTGGCAGACCACGCGAGCAAACCTCGTTTGGATGCATGTGGTCCACGGTCGTAGAAGAACAGGTCTGGACACTCGCCTATCTAACAATGTATTTTGTTTGACCCCTTTGTTGTTTGGCTGTAGTTCGTCAAGTTACCGAGAATGTCGTACTTTTCGGCGCTATTTTCCGGGCGGTCGGACTCAAACTCCGTCCACTTTTTTCCATTGTTAAATTTATAAAGTAAATAAAGATTGCCGGAGCCTTTTCTTTAATTTGTGAGCGAATAAAGTATTTCATAAATTGATAAAAAATACATTTTGATGAATTGTTTATCATAGCGGAAAGGAAGTGGGCGGAGTTTAGTCCGACCGCCGTAACATCAGCGCCAATAAAACACAACATTCTCGGTAACTTGACGAACTACAGCCAAAAAATAAGAAGGGGGGGGGGGTCAAGATTCCAGGCGAGTGTCCAGACCTGTTTTTCTACGACCGTGATGTGGTCACATAACAATTATTTAATAATAATAATAATAATAATAATAATCGGACTTATAGAAAAGAGGACACAATAATTTGATTGTGCGTATTGTATAAGATGTAATAAATAAAATGTAATGTTTTAACAACAGAGCTCATCAACTATACTCAACCTGTGTATGTGTGGCGGGATGATCCTAACTCCCGGCAGAACAGCATCAAGGAGATCATAGAGAGGGTGAACTCTGATCAAGACTGGCCTCAGGTGAGTTGATATGACTAACAAATATACTTGAGCAGAAACCATTCAGGAATCAACATTATTTTAGGAAATAATTTATTTAATTGGGCTTTGCATTTTGTCGACAGTGAGGTAGGTACTTAAAGATGGTAGCACACACATTCACACAAGAACAGAATCTGAGATAGGAAGAAACTATGGCCTTTTTAAATTAAGAGCCCTGTACATCTGGTGCATGAACTATGTTGCAGCGTGTTAAACTTTTATTTTATGATACACTACTTAACGTACATTTGATACCATTATCTATAAAAAGAAACATTTAAAACTATGCTCCTCAATTTTTGTTTTCTAGACATCATGGTTAGAAACGTGGTTTTCATGGCACCTCGAAATGGCTAAAAACAACGTTTTCAGACTGCTGTCATGTAAGAGAAATCCATACCCAAAATTAAACAAAAATAAAGAAGCATGCTCTAGACTTCACTATGCACGTTCCATAAGTAAAATAGTAGAATCACCAGGGTATCCAAAGTTCGGAATCGAACCTGGCTCCTCTTGAATGTGAGTTCAATGTGTTACTGTTGTGCCACTTCACTTAGTATTATGGAAATAAAATTACTTGCTAAAATCAGTCTAGTTAGTAAAAAAAAATTTTTCTGGGATCACAATTTTCAAGATGATGTCCACATTAGTGAAAATAATATTTCTTTGAAAAATGTTCAGATTCCCCCCTCCCCTACCTAAATATGGGGTTTATTTACATTTAATAGTTTAATGGTTTAGTAATTTAGTATTTTTACATACTTATTTAATAATTTATTTACACATTAACGTGTTTATTAACTTAAGTTTTTACTTATTACGTGTTAAGGTATTTACGTATTTATTAGTTTAATTCCGTACTTCCTAAGAATTATTGTTTGACATATCAGTTTATTTCTGTATTAATTTATTAACTTAGTGGTTAGGGGAGGCAAAATAAAGCCGAGATAGAGCTAACTTCAGCTCAATTAGATTCTTAGCAATGGTTGAGATACATTGTGGAAAGGGGATGGAAATTGACCAGGACCTGCATTAGGGAACTATCCCAACATTTATCTAGAGTGTTTTTGAAACTTTCTATATCCAAAATCAGGTTGGCCAGACCGGGATTCAAACCCAGCACCTTCTAAATGCTAGGCATTTGTTTTACCACTGCTCAGAGTTCACAAACCTTCATAGGTGTGTGGACATATATTCCCATGGTGGGCGTAGATTAGCTGAATAACTTCTCAGGTTTAGATTTTGTAATTTCAGATTTTCAGTACAAAGAATAATAAATATTTTACTGCGTACTTGACTGGGTTGTTTTTGTGTCATTGCTTAGTGGCGAGCGAAGCAATGTTACAGAAACATTGTACGTCAGTTCAGCATAGAAGCAGGAAGACGGGGGGGGGGGATTGCATGTGTCCGTGTCGCCCTTATTGCCCCTGTGCCTCCGTTGTGCAAAACATACGTATATGTGGTGCAGTGTCTATCACTTCATACAAAGAAATTTATTAATTATTATAAATAAACATTTACAGGAAGTACTAACAATAATTCTTTACCTAGAAACATTTTATTTTATAATTCTGTGTGTATTATTTGTACTTCCATTATATATTTGTTTTTCAATAAATTACTGTGATTGATCTTTATAATCCTAATTTTTCAATTATCTTGAATCATGGTTACACTTTACTAGTTCAGATATAACATGCATAATGCGAGTCAAGATACTTAATTAAGCTAAGTCCATATTATTATGTTTTTGACAAACACTCCTTAAAATATTTAATCAGATAGTTTTAAAAAATTTTGTGTAAACACTGGCACTTCTAAAACCTAGATTTAATCTATCAGCTGTTGTCTTGCCAGGTCATTAATATTTCTCTTTATGTTTTGTGTACTTATAAATCCCTTATTTTATATTTCCAGCCAATTTGCATCTTTTTCCATTCATTAATTTTAATAATTGAAGTGTAAGTATTAAACAGTGTGAAAATTTCAGCACACCTGAAAGTTACCATCAACTGGGGTGAAGTTGACTGGGGTGAAGGTGACCATGAAATTTTGAAATGTTTAACACAATGTTTAGTGCATAGGTATTCTTTTTTGAAGCTTACAATATTGCAATGGCTATTCAGTCAGATGTTCCTATAAAAGATAAAAATTACTGTTTTCTAGATATGCGTTAAATTTTTTGTCAACTCCACTTCATTGGTCAACTTCACCCCAACTGACGTTAACTCCTGATGAAACAATGAAATATATTTCATAATGCGGTTCTTTACAAGACAGTCTTCAAGATTGCTTAGTTTTTGGTGAACAGCCTGTACAGAATACATGCTGGGAAAGGTGGTTGTAGTGTACAGAGCGTGTATGTGTTAATGTGTGGTGGTTGCAGATCCTGATATTCCCGGAGGGGACGTGCACCAACAGATCATGCTTGATCACCTTCAAGCAGGGGGCCTTCTACCCGGGTGTGCCTGTCCAGCCTGTCTGCATCCGCTACCCCAACAAGCTGGACACAGTCACCTGGACCTGGGAGGGCCCCGGAGCGTGAGTCTCTAGCACCTGTCTCGTCTCTCAATGCAGACAGTGGGTCCACTGTCTTTGAACTAATAAATAGTCATGAGTTTGCGACAAATTCAATTTTGAACCATATGCACGTTGGCAGCTCTGCTCCATGATTAATGGCAGTGTGTCATTGGTCAGACACGTTTCTCATTTAGGTTATTATATCGCCATACGTCTCTGATTTTTCAGTAGAACCCCAAACCAAGTGAGAGATAAAACTGACAATGAAGCAGAGCTGCAAATTTGCACACAAGGCATTGAAACCAAATGGTGCGAAAATCTTTGTGCCACAAACTCGCGACTCTACTAATAGAGTTAAAATAAAATATTAAAAACACCAAAACATTATATACATAACAAGTAACTTGCATGAATATACAATTTATGACCACCTGGCTTCCTTCCTTGAAAATAGTGGAAACATAATTTTATTTATACATAGATAATAGCAGCATTTGTCTTTTTCATAAACATAGCAATTTGAACATGCTTGGAGTGTTTTCATCAGTATTCTCTTAAAACTGAAGGTTTACATCCCTGTGTATGAAAGCTCCATAAATGTATTGTACACACACTATTACTTGATGGAATGTGTCTATATGCAAAACAATTCAGAAATATAAGGTTCTTTTTTTTTTCTTTCAATTTTTTTAAAGTAGGCCCTATTGTTAAAAAGGGTATAGAATTTGTTATTTTATATTATAAAAGACGTCAGTTACATACAGGATATAAACAGATAATTAAATTTGTTGTGTCTATACAAGGCTACAGTTTGTTTTTTACTCTCAAATAAACAATATTAGGGTAAATTAATATACAATACATAATGTGCCTAATAAAAGCACTAACGAACAACTTGCACAAGAAAGTTAATGAAAATTAGAACTGTCTTTAAACAGTTCTAACTAGAATGCAAAACCTTGCTTGCATGCTACTTGCGTACAAGTCGGCCAGTCATGCGGTGCAAGTTGACTTGCACAAAAAAGGTACACCTTGTTCAAAACAGATAATCTTGTGTACTAGGCTTCAGGCTGTAAGGTGTAGGTGAATCACCGGCCATAATGTTCAACAATCGAGTAATGAAGCCTACAGTAACACAATTTCACTAATAGTGAAATATTCCAATTGGTTGATTACTGCAGGCATGTCAGTGTCACGCGCTCGTGATGTATAGTTGGCTCAAATATTGCTTTCCTTTAACCACGACCACACTTCACCAATGGTATGCAGACTGCTGTAACCTTTATAACCGAGTGTGCTGGAGCAGTCCAAATTCTCGTCTTGTGCAGGACTTAGTTCCTATCTCTAGTTCCGGCCATCCTAATTTTGATTTTCCTGGGTTTTCCAAAATCACTCTGACAGAGTGATGGGATGGTTCCTTAAATAGTCTTTGACCAACTCCTCCTCCTTTTCCTCCTTATTCTTCTATCAATGGCTTGTGCTGTTCGAGGGTACGTAAAGTGGCCGAATAAATTTTTTTTAATATCATTGGATTCATAAAATTGTGAATGATGTCACTATATTCAGTCATGTACATGTGATCAGTGTAAGAACATAAAGTTTGATCATGTACTGTATTGATTGAAGAGATTTTGGTAAGAACTTAACATCTAGGTATTTAGCACTGGTGAGCGGTTACATGATGTGTGGTGCAGCAATGAATGAAGGGGCGGGGGTAATGGGAGAACCCTGAGAAAATCCACCGACCAGTGGCATTGTTTCACACAATTCCCACATGCGAAAATCAGGGGACCGACCCCACCGGGATTCGAATCTATATTGCCTTGGTAGATGGCAAGTAGTCTAGCCGCTGCACCAACCGGAGCCCCTTGACCACCTCATTTATAAGTTTATATCATGCCTGTGGTGAATGCTATTCCCAGTTTTAGCAAGTGGTTACGTGTCTATTGACCTAGTTGTTTATGGGATGTTTAGTCATACTGTTTACCTATAAAGTTGGTACTGTAGTAATGTAGAGCCATAGCCATCTCTATTATAAAGTTGCCAAGATGGGGCATTTTAATAGTGCTTTGACCTTTCCAACAGCAACGAATTTCCCTGATTCGTCTGTCTGTCTCACATGCTGACAAATCGGGGAAAGCCATTGCAATTTGAGAACTCACAAGTGCTATTAAAATGACCCGTGCTTACAGAGTTGCCTCGTCAAAGGACGTGGCTTTCTACCAGAGACGGCTGTGGTAGAACCCATTTTCCTTACATCTGCAAAAGTTTATTGATATAAGGTTCATAGATCTCAGCACTTAGTTCTTGTATGTTAGTTGTTTTCTACAAGCTGCATTGTGGTTACAGACTGAAGCTGCTGTGGCTTACACTGACCAGGGTGCACAGCAACTGCGAGATAGAGTTCTTGCCAGTTTACCGGCCCAGCGAGGCAGAGAAGAAGGACCCCAAGCTGTTTGCCAACAACGTGCGTCAGGTCATGGCCAAGTATGTGGCACCTTACATCCTCAGTACTCTCAACTACCTTTTTCATGAAAAGTAACCTGATGAATTTGAATTTTGTTTTTTAGTTTGGTCCTCATTCAACCACTTAAATATTGATAAGAATGAATGACTAAAATTAATAACAAACAAACTTGAACAAAATAATGTACTAATTCATAATTGTAAGCATATACGCACCTTTGCACATTAACTGCTGTTGGTACTCGTTATTGTCACACAAAATGCAGGCATTATCGCCTGAAATAAATACAGCTGACCCTTAGAAGCCTCTCTGCAGCTAGTGTACTCTAGCTGTTAGACATGTACTAGTCTTAAAATGGATATTATGGATTACTCACAATTTATACTTTAATGTTGATGAAAACAACAAAAAGATCATCAACTCTACAGCTTGCAGTGGCACCGTTTAAATAGGAAATCAATATCAAAGTTCATAGCTTATGGATAGATGAAGTAAAAAACTAATATTTTTGTAATATTTCTGAATCAATATTTTGTTTATAAAGAACTTTTGACAATTTTTCAAAATTTTAAATACTGATATGTAGTATATCTAATTGAAATGTAATTTTAAAATTAATATTTTACAAAAGGTAAAACACTTAAATGCTAAATAAATCTAATGAACTAGTAGAGTTATTGATTATTTTAAGAGTAAATGGGTAAATGCAATAGTGATAGAAATTTTGAACAACTAAAATGAAAATCCACTGTGTGTTCCTGCTTTCTGGCAGGGTCACATTGTGTATGAGAGAAGGCCAGGGTGGAGGTTGGGCCAGCTGCTCGACTAGCGAGACATGCCAGTTGCCCCTCGGCCCGAAGAATGGATGAGGTGAGAGTGAGAGGTGTGTGGGGCAAGGACGGGATGAGAGTAGCAGGGAATCAGGAGTTCCCAGAGAAAACCCATCTGCCACGTTTCCCACTTGCGAAAAATCCAAGACCGAACCAGCCTGGGATCGAGCCCGGATTGCCTAGGTGGGAGACAGTAGGTCTGAACCCTTGACCACTGCGGCCCCTATAGGTTTGGACAACTACAAGTACATAAATTGTGTGTCTTGCATAGAGGAGATCTCAGCATGTTGTCAATATTGGTGTTGAGTGGAAGTGCGGATGGTTGTGTGCACAGGGCCCTGGGTGTGCCAGTGTCAGACTATGCATACGACGACTGCCGTCTCATGACGAAGGCCCGGCAGATGAACCTGCCCTGCGCATCTGGACTGATGGAGGTGCAGAAGTTGCGACACAAGCTGGGGTAATGCTTCCTTGGTGACCTCACTGCACTCCTCATGGCTTGAACACAGCTGGGTCTCAGTTAAATGATTACTTTCCAAATTGATATAGTAGTTATAAAGATTTAACTACCTATGACTGTGCACCGTACATTTAAACAAGATGCTGGACGTAAATTAACACAAAATTATTTATTGAAGTCTGAAGGAATCCTGAAGTTTTTATGAGTAAATATATTTACTGTTGTAAAAAATATACTTAATCAAAATTAAATTACAGTGATGTAATCTGTTTGCCAGGAACACATTGCACTAGCCAAATGTTTGCTGCTTAGAAAGTTGTGGCAGAAAATATTTCCTAAGAATTCTTTTTCCGTAATTGACTTCCAAATGCATTGGAAGATAGTACACAGTGAGACAGAAATTATATTTATCATTGAAAATTATTAAATTTTTTGTAAATGTCATACCTATGTTTCCTTTGGAATAGTAAAGGTGTTGTTTTATGTATGCTTTGGAGGAATAAAATGTATAATAGCAGCTTAAAATAACAATTTGTAACACTTTTATGCAAACTTATCTTAAGTCTCACTGTAGACCATAGGTACAAATAAAAAACAGATAGAATTGTGCGCAAGTACTCACAGGATGGTACTCGCAGATAGAAACACACACATATAGGACGAACATATTTCTCCGCAGACGTGCGGTCACAACATTTCGCAGACTACATCTGCGCGTCTGCAGAGAAATGTGTTCGTCCTATGTGTGTGTGATTCTATCGTCCTATGTGTGTGTGATTCTATCGTCCTATGTGTGTGTGATTCTGTCTGAGAGTACCATCCTGTGAGTACTTGTGCACAATTCTTTCTGTTTTAATTGTAATTAGTAGCCTAGCGGTCTTTCCCACCATTGTAGACCATAGGTGGTACACAGTGAGACAATAGTAAATTATATTTAGGTTTGGTATGAAACTTGTTTACTGTAACTCTGTTGATCGTAGAAATATTACAAAATACATACGAACATTTTGTATTCACAGACTTCAAAAGTATTTTCTGCAATGTATCTGAGATTTTATACAAGACTATTTAAACCACTTTAAGGGCCTGTATTACCATCTCCTGATAAAGTTCTGGATAAAACATGTATAGAAGATAGTCCAAAAAAGTGTATTACGACCTTCTGACATCGCTTATCCGAGAGACTATTCACTGGATAGACTATCAGCTACTACGACATGTTGATAGGTACTTATCCAGAAGTTAAACGTGTAATTGGAACAAAAATGGCGTCATATATGTTTGTTAATCATGAAGTTGAGGTTAGGATCCCACTTCACAAAATGGAGACCTATAAGTTTTGGTGACTGCAGAAAACGTAATACAAATTATGAGATTATTAATAATTATGTAGATATTTCAGCTTAAATTTTTCATGTTATGATTTATTTTGGTTTCGAAGCGATTATTAACACAGTTTTGATCTACTTTATTTTAACCAGTATTCATTGTGTTGCATGCATGAATTATAAAATTGAATTTATCTGGGTCTATTATTTTATTTGATACCTGCATTTTAATCAATAATTTACTTAATGATGGTGTTGAACATGAGAAACAGTGACAATTTGTAATATTCGCAAAACCTTAAAACTACAACAGCCCAACAAAACAAATTTCAACTAAAAAAGTATACAGTTAACTACATTTTTACTACCAACTTGTGAAAAAATTAACCAAGTACCTCCGAATATCTACCTGATAGTTATCTGGTTACTATCCAGCGGTCATAATACACAATGACTGATTATAAGTAGCTGATAGCCTATCCACTCGATAGTAATCAGCCAGTTTTATCAGGAGGTGGTAATACAGACCCTAAAAATAATAAATTTTTTACACAGTGAATGACAAAAAGGGAGAGAACACAGGTGCACTGTTGAAACACATCTGAAAATGTATAAGAAATACACTAAACAATTATGAAATATCTTAAAAGTTTATGAAACTCTCTGACTGGGTCTGTTATCGCATTTTGAGGTTTCCAAAACTAACAGGAAATTTAATGATTCCACACAGTCTTTTTGTCATTTGCTTGCGTGTCTCTGGAAGAATCATTACAATGTCTGATATGTCAACAGAAGCAACATCAGGGACATCTGGCCACACAAATACACATTTCTTACTTGCATCTTAAGTAACTTCAAGATCGTCTTATTTTCCTAATATTTTTGCTGCATAAAAAATATCTTTCGGAAAACGGACCAAAACAAATTCATTAACTAGGGGTTCCCTCTCTAAGTCTTTGAATTCTTCAAATGATTCTTCCCCATCAGATGAATCTCATAGAGAAAGGTCATCCACATCATCCTCTTCTTCCGAATCTCTGGTTCTTTCAGTCAACGTTGAAAACACATTTTGTGCAACTTTCTTTTTTGGCACATTTTTCTCCATTCGTTTGCTGTCTCTTTCTACAATTGCCACCCTTTCAGGGGTGTCCGTAAGTATGAGACGTCTTCCTGGTTTCCTACGTCTGTATTGTAAATAAGATGCAATAGAATATAAGGTATTAACTTGTTTTATTATCACACACACTTTCCATGTTACATGCCTCGGCCATCGCCTACCTCGCATACCAACAGCCGTCTTCTAACTTCCTTTCTCAGGTTAGCCTGTTGCCAACCTTACTCTCCTGACATCTCCCTTTTTCCAGGAATAAACATTGATCAGAAGCAATTGATATTATACATTTTTTGTACATGATGCATCAGATTACTTAACCTACTTCCAGATGATTTGACAATGTGTTTCCTACCAGCCTAACTGTACCAGCAAACACAATATCATGTCTGTCAAATATCTCTACAAAATACATATCTTTATGTCACATTCACATCTGGCCATACTTAATATTATACACACTTTTTATATGATACATCAAAGTACTTAACCTACTGTACTTTCAGATGACTTGACAATGGTTCTCTTAATTTACATCATACATATTTCCAATTGGCCTCACAGCACTAACAAAACACAGTGTGCCACGTCTTGCAATACCACTGTACTATACTTATCTTTATGTCACATACTCATCATTCTTATACCTACGAGAGGGTTTGAGAGTTCGACCATGTCTTGACTTTGGATCAAGATCACATTTATTTGTGGACAAGGTAGCTGTCGGTATTGCCTCACTGTACGTTCCTATAATCACCATAGTCAGCCTTATGTAACTGACTCTCCTGATTAGGAAAAACCCCGAAAATCACTAGTGAATGTCTCCTCCGCCTCATTCGTAGTGTTTGCTGTGTCTGTTGAATTACCCCCCACTACATTATCACTGTGGGAAGGCTTACCCTGTGAAATATTAGCCTCATATTCAGTGGAAATATTGTCAAAACGTGCAGCATACTTTGGTAGCTTGCATGGGCGCAATACCTGTGCTGAACGCTCCAATATTCTGCCATTAGGCATCTTAATGACGTATGAGCGAGGGCGATCAGCTGGTCTAAGAATGGTTGCTCCAGGCACCCATCCAGAGGAGGTCTGTACTCGGACCGGACCAGACATTGGTAGCTTCTCAGATGCACTAGTGTGTCTATCGTAATATTCCTTAGATTCATTTTGTTTGTCCAGAAGCCCCTGACGCACAGCCTTATGATCGAGGAACATCGGGTCCAGCAAAGATGGTACAATGGGAACAAATGCCTTAAGCCTCCTCCCCATTAGCAACTGAGCGGGGGAATATCCACCTGGAATCGGTGTGTTACGAATTTCCAAAAGCACTTTGTCAACGTCCCTTTTATCAGCAACAGCTTTCTTTAGAGATTTTTTTATGGTTTGTATATGGCGCTCCGCCATACCATTTGATTGGGGGTAGTGCGGACTAGACGTCTGATGCTTAAAATTCCACGTACGTGCAAAGTCACTAAATTCTACTGACGTTAGATTACTTCCACCATCCGACATTACAACATCAGGAACACCCAACCTGGCAAAAACAGCCTTCATATGTTTGACAACACTGGCCGTGGTTTGGCTCTTGAGCCGCGTGAGCTCCACCCATTTGGAGTAATAGTCTACCATGAGCAGATATGGCCTACCCTTAAGAAAGAATATGTCTACGCCTATCTTTTGCCACGGGCGTTCAGGAACCGGGTGTGGCAAAAGAGGCAATCTACGTTTAGATTTAGCAAACCTGTTGCACACCTCACAGCTGGCTACAAATTTTGAGATGTCAGTTGTAATGCCTGGCCAAAAGACAGTGCCTCGTGCTCTCTGAGTACACTTTTCTGTACCCTGATGGGCAC
>PNEQ01105505.1:0-21017 GCA_003012365.1 Medauroidea extradentata | reverse complement strand
AGAACAACAATTGCATTACCCTTGAGAATGAGGCCATATGCGCAACTCAGGTCCTCCCTATATGCCCAAAACTGTTTTAGTTCAGAAGGCACATACTAAAATTTGGCTGGCCAACCCGCTGAAAAGATTTTGCTTAAGTCCTAAAGTACGGGATCCCTACTAGTATACTGTTGTAACTCGAGCAACTTGGCATCAGTTACAGCAGCAGACAGCATAACTGAGCACACCTGGAATTCAATATCCTTTTCAAGCTCAATGTTCCCTTTTATCTGACTATGTTGAGACTGACATGTACGGGACAAGGTGTCCGGAATGTACATCTGCGAGCCCGGTTTATACTCAACTCGTAAGGTGTAACGCTGTAACCTGAGATGCATTCTTTGCAAACTTGCTGGGCAGTCAACCAGAGATTTTCTTAAATATTGTCACCAAGGGTTTATGATCTGTCTCTACAAGTACCAGTTTATTATAAATATACTGGTAGAAGTGGTCAGCTCCAAACACTATAGCCAGCATCTCCTTCTCGATTTGTGCATATCGCTTTTCAATCTCGGTGAGTGACCTCGATGCGTAAGCTATGGGGTTACCCTCCTGCATTAAAACAGCCCCTAGGCCATTTTGAGAGGCATCAACTGACAATGTTACAGGTTTGGTAACATCATAGTATTTCAAGATCGGACTGCTACACAGCGAGTCTTTGAGCTTGTTAAACACTGTTACTTGTTCATGTTCCCAATGCCACTGCACATCCTTTTTCAGCAGCACCCTAAGTGGGGCCGTGATGTCTGAAAAGTTGGGAATGAATTGTGATAAATACGTAACAACTCCCAGAAACCGTTCAAGGTCTTTTTTGCAGAAAGGAGTATCTATTTCCTGTACTGCCACTACTTTATCCTCAACAGGTTTAATGCCCTCCGCAGTGAAAACATGACCCATATAACGCACCTGTTTGACCCCTATGATACATTTAGCCTTATTGAATTTGACACAATTTTGTTGAGCTCTCTCCATGAGGGCCACCAACCTCTGATCATGCTCCTCTTTGCTGCTACCCCAACATATTATGTCATCTATATAGGTTAACACCCCTGGGAGACCTTCAAATACTTCACCAAATTTGCGGTGAAAAACCTCTGGTGCGGAGCAGATACCGTAGGGCATGCGCAGAAATTTATAATGGCCCCATGGTGTGTTAAATGTACAATAATCTGAGCAACTATCACTGAGCCGTATTTGCCAAAACCCTTGTGACGCATCCAGAACACTAAAGTACTTGGCCCCTGCCATTTGTGAGGTTATCTGGTCTAGCGTGGGCAGGGGAATATGTTCCCGCATGAGTACACCGTTAAGGTGCTGGGGATCTAGACAAATGCGTATACTATTATCACGCTTGTGGACTATGACTAATGAATTCACCCATTCTGTGGGGTGTTCAATTTTGGCAACAATACACTCTCTAGTTAACCGTTCTAACTCTTTTATGAAGGGCTCACGAAGAGCAACGGGGACTTTACGAGGAGCATGTATCACAGGTTTGGCATCCCCTCGCAATACCATCTCATAGGTACCAGGTAGCTCTCCTATCCCATTAAAGCATTAACATACTCTGCCAGGTTAGGTTCTAGGTTATGAGTCTGCACAGCATCTACCTTCCGCACTAAATCTAACATTATGCACGCTGTGAGCCCCAAGATAGGAGAACAGTTGTCGTTCTCAATAACATAAAACTCTAGTACCCTAACTTGTCCATTATAGGCACATTTCAGAAAACATTTACCAAGGAAAGGTAAGATAATTGACCAACCGGACATGTGAACCCAATAAACGTTTATGGTTGATTTTAAGTCTTTCAAGCAGTTTCTTTGAAATTAGGTTAGTCTGTGCCCCTGTGTCTAACTTAAAGTTAATATAATGTGACTGCATCACCTCAACCTTAGCAGTCCATGCAGATTCCGTGCTGAGATCTGCGACAGAATAAACACACACATTTTTTTTCTCACCACTTTTTGGGCAAGAACCGTGCCCTTGAACTGATTTGACACACTTCACTTCAGCAATCACCATTTCCTCTTCTGACGAAGATGATGTCGATGAAGATGAAGACTGTGGTGAAGCTGACTTTGTTTTCACTTCCCTTACCTTCTTTGTGGATCGACACACCTTAGCAAAATGATTTATTCCGTTGCACTTCTTGCATCTCACACCAAACGCTGGGCACGCCTGGCGTTCAAGTTTTGATCCACATCGGTTGTATTGAAAACGCCACTGCTCCTTAATGCCTGGAGGATCAGTTCGTGGTGAATTGCTTCTCGTCGGGAAAGATTTGGCCTGGAAATTCTTTTTCCGGGCACGAACTTCTTGTACCGCGACCGCTTCCTCATGAAATTTTTCCATGCGTTTATCCGTAATTTTCGCAGTGCGACCAAAATCAATCGCTTGCATTAGTGTCAGATCATGCTCTTTAAGCATGCGTTGTCGCAACGCATTATCGCGAACGCCACACACAATACGATCCTTTTAGATCGTCTCTCATTTCACCGAATGCACAGGATTCAGACTTCTTCCTTAAGGCAGCCACGTATGAATTGAATGTTTGGCCCTCTTGCTGCACACATGTAAAAAAAACATGGCGTTCGTGCGTAATGTTACGGCGCGGCAAAAAATATGCATCAAACTTGGCCAAAACAGTCTTCAGATCTCGTGACTCTTTTTCACCAAACTGAAAACTTTCGTAAATGTCATCCGCGTCATGTCCCATGGAGTTTATTAACAGTGCTATCTGCCTGGACACTGGAAGAGTTTCGCCGCCAACTGCTTCATGGTAGTACCGAAACTTTTTCTTCCATGTGAGCCAATTGTTGGCTACATCACCATCCCGCTTCAGTTTTTTAACTGGCTTTATTAACGCATCCATGGCAGGTTTACCGACTGCGCCATGTATTGTAAATAAGATGCAATAGAATATAAGGTATTAATTTGTTTTATTATCACACACACTTTCCATGTTACATGCCTCGGCCATCGCCTACCACGCATACCAACAGCCGTCTTCTAACTTCCTTTCTCAGGTTAGCCTGTTGCCAACCTGAACATGTGGCTTCAGATTGTTGGAAGTTTGACTGCAGTTTCCTAGGCGGTAATGGTGATATGCATGCATGAAAAAATATTGTTTTGGAACATCGCGTGAGTAGAAGCAGGTTCTGCAGTCATCTTTGTTTTCTTGTTGAAGACAAAGCACATACTTTTTAAATAAATGTCTCTTGTCTCATTGACAAATTAAGTTATACTTTTGTTCTACTCAGAATACAGAACGGAATGATTGTGGATTGCTCGAGTTTTGATATGAAAGCAGTACAAATTGTACTAGTCATTGAATGTTGAAACTGCAGTTGGAACAGTAATAGCATTGGTGAGCAGCATGTGGTACGCACACAGTGCCAATAGTATTTTTGATATTGACAAGGCAGAAGCTAAAACTGGCAGAAAGGCTTGGCCAGCACCGGCTGATGAAGTTAGACAAAGGGTGTTAACATGTTACTTTGTAATACTGTACGTTTAAAGGACCTTTGGGAATTTTACAGTTACATTTGAACTGACAGAACTTATTCAACACTAACGATTGCACTAGGAACTAATTTTTCAGTGCATTTTATGCAGTGGTAATTTAGTAACTATAGCCCGTTTGGACATTAACTTTTAATATTTAACGTTACTTTAGAAGTCGGTTTTATTTATTTGCCGAAATTGTATGTACAGAATTCATTATGGCTTAAAAGTACAACATACAGTTTATTTGTGTGCATACACAGGACATGATACTTAGATTTATTTTGAAATTCCTATTTCTCTATCAAATTACCTCCATAAATTAAAATTTTGGTAAAACAATACACACATAAAATATATAGTTATATGTGTTGCATGTTTATAAACACAAAAAAAAGTATAGAATTTCCTTTCCTTTCCAAATTAACATCCGTACTAATGACTCTGTTTCATGGTGAAAGATATGGCTTAGCTTGACAGTAAACCTACTGACTTTGAGTGGGTAATTGCTGTACGAAAAACTAGTTGCACCAGAAGGTGCTGCTGCCAAGATACAAACTAAAGAATTGTGTCCAGAAGATACAGATAAATGAATGAACCCAGTTTGGCTTGTGCACACATTCAGTGCTAAATCTCACATTAGAGGTGATGTCACTACTGTGCACTTGTGCCAGTAACACGAGCAGAGAGTACACACACTCTGTCCACATTGCAGTCTTGCAACATAGCAGCCATCCACAATACAGTGAGGGGAATAAAATTTGATGCACTCAGATAGTCCTTTGTATTACTGGAGGTAGTAGGTACCTTATTTGGTTGGAATTTTGCTATACACACTGGCCGTAAAAAGGAAACTAATTATTTAATATTGTGAACAGTTACAAAGAATAACATTTAAAATGTTCTGTTCATTGCATCTACATCTGCTTGTCTCATAATTGTTCAGAAAGAATCAAATTGGTCAACTTTTTTGTGTTTCCTGTACCTGACGTTACTCCGTTAGCCAGTGTGTGTTCAGTATGATTTAATGATGAATCAAAAAGTTTCTTTTCTAATTTCTGTTGAAAATTTATTTTCTTTCATCGTCATTTCTGGAAATGTTTGAACTCTGTTACCAGTGAAGTGATACCAATATGTGGCTTGTTGGTTGCAGGCTAGCACAGAAGAACGTGGAAGAACATTTCCTGTCGCAGCCGATGGGAGAGCTGAACAGTCGCGACGGGCAAGTGAGCTATGAGGAGTTTGCTCGACTACTGGGCATCCCGGCTGAGGAGGAGGCGCTGCACTTGTTGTTCAAGCTCTATGACAAGGTGCCGCTCACCTCACATTATGCATTGTGTTTGTCGACTAGATTGACAGAGATGGAGTGATCTCGTTTCTCTGCTTGGTTGTTAAACATGTTAAAACCCATTTACATAAAATGTTTGTTTAAATAAATGTGAATGAGTGAGACAGCATACTAGGGCACGTTATCAGTATTTTTTAGAAGTTTCTCGTGTATGAACCTACAATGATTGCTAACCCCTGCAAACAGCTTCGGTAATATATAGTATAACACTTTGATGTCGATCAACTAGTAAGTTCATGACAGTTTTACAACTGCTTCATGAGAGTAATTGTTAGCCACGATGACAGTATAGACACACCCAACAATACCATTGTCTGAGTGTCTGCTATTTGCACGCAACCTGCACAACACACTCTCACAATTTCAGAATAAGATAGTAATGTGAGAAAACTTTTTTATTTTGTTTGTAGTTACTGTAGCAAGTTTTTGTATAAATCCGTACATTTAAAAATTGACAAGTTTTGCAATCCATTTACCAAAAACTAGCTACC
This sequence comes from Medauroidea extradentata, assembly GCA_003012365.1. Classification (NCBI taxonomy): domain Eukaryota; kingdom Metazoa; phylum Arthropoda; class Insecta; order Phasmatodea; family Phasmatidae; genus Medauroidea; species Medauroidea extradentata. Next base: position 15,632 of record PNEQ01105505.1, on the reverse strand, counting down.
TACGGGTCTGGTACAGGGGCGTCGTTTCAGGTTTTTCTTGGGGGGGGGGGGGGAGATTTTTTTTGGCGATAGTGATCTTGTTGCATCTTTTTTATTAATTAAGCATGTACAACGAGCTATATAGTAAACATAGAAGGGCGGAAACAGTAATCTCCAAGGCTCTAAGATGTAGCCCAATTGAACGTGGTATTTTGACTCTAGATAAAATGGTAGACTCTTATATCCGGTCGAGAGACGAGACCGATTATGCTAATTTAAACATTATTACAGTATAATGTATTACAATAATTATTGGTATTTTTTCCTGTGTTTAGCGGGAATATTGGAGCTATAAAGTAACAGATTTTATGTGAACATTATGACAGGTTTTTAACATAATGTTGGCCGCACTGCTGTTCGCCATGTTTTCTGGGGTCAAAACAGCCTTTCAATTGGGCTTCACTTTGGAAGCGTTTCCGCCCCTCTATGTTTACTATATAGCTCGTTGAGCATGTATAAATTAGAAGTTTTAATAATAAAACTTCAGTTTTATGTGCTTAAGTTAACATTATTTAAATAACAAAATACAAAAAATATATTTTATACACTTAAAATTGTAAATCCACAGGGGGCATTCACCTATATAATTCATTTAACTGTAGGATATGGGAATCTGGTACAAAGTGGGGCAGTTGGCAACCCAAGTATTACAGCAAAAAATCTTTAATTTAACAAGGTAGATGAGTAAATCTTTGTAATGATATTTATTATTTTAAACAAGTAGTGATTTAGAAATATCTTTGGTAACGCCCCTATTATTAATGCTAATGATGGGCAGCCAACTGCATTTGTGGTCTCAGTGTACAGTTAAAACCTAGTTAGTAAAAAATATATTAATACCAAACTAACATTATTTTACGAACTTTATAAAGTATATTTTTATTATGTAGCCTATTACAATGGAAAGTCAAGTCCTAAGGTTAAAAAAAAAGGGACATTGGGGATAAGAATGTCTTTAGTTTAAATCTTACAAAATACATATTTTAGATTTTTTTATGCATACTAGAATCATCTGTTAATACAATACTCATTACTAATTACATAATTGTATTTAAAGTGGTTTCACTCTATAAGTAGAGGCCGGAAAAAATTTGCGGGTTCGCTGACCTGTAGGCTAGCCTCCAAGAATATTTATGTACTGCATCTGATAACAGCTGTTTATGAGCTGCTCGCTGACAGTGAAATGAGCCTTTATTCAGCTACAGTTTTATTATTGGCTCAGATACTTCCAGGAAGTGCTGAGTAAGTCAGCGACCAATTGTGAACGTGATGCAGACCTACAGTTGCTGGAATTCTAGCTTGCGCCTGAAAGAAAACACATATTTTTCAGATCTCTATAAGTTATCCTTGGCTATCACAATGAACAGTGGTGTACCATGTCCATCTTGTATGGTTTTTTGTGAAATTGCTAAACTTATTCTTAATATCTATTGGTATTAAAAGAAAAAAAACTTTATGCTTATTTGTGTTTAAGAATACATTTTTTATTTCCTCCAGGGAATAAATAGCATGATGGTTTAGTTTTGTAAAATAAAATTGTATGTTTGGCTTTGTTAAATTTCTAACTTTCAACCAATTTAACTCAGTCAGGTAAGGTTGACAGGTTCACCCCATGAAACTGCTCTGACTGTCCCATGTCATTGAGTGGTCATTTTTGTAGGTTACTGTACTGTTCATTTACACTTATTGTTTTTCTTAATGCTGGGGTATTTTTATGTTACTCTTGTAAGCAACTACGGAAAACGTACGTGCCTGTTTGTTTTTACGTTGTCCATTTTATTTAATGTTGTGCTGACTGCGTGTTTATGCAGTGTCAGTGTCCCTATCAAGGTCTCGCAGATGTTCAGTGACACTTAAACATTGTGGCCGCCCTCTCTCCTCTAGCCGCGCTGAGTTCACAAATATCCACCCCGAGAACAGCCACTTTCTTTGCCTCGATCTAGCTCAGCGGGTTTACTGAATAAAAACAAACACGTTCAATAAGTTCGTCACGCGTTTATCACAGCCGTATTTTCCCTCGCTCAGGGCAGAGACAAAGCAGCGATAAATAATAAGTACCGTCTCCCTCGATTTGAGATTGGAAGTTCAGAAAACTACTGACAAGGTACACAACTGCTTGGTATGCCGTGTTTAATTGCCACGATTCCCGACAAATTAAATCTTACTGGAATAATACCACAACTCTCTCCAGGAGGACAGACGCCCGCGCCACGTCCTTATGACTCGGAGACCGCCACACTTCTCTCCACTAACGCTCGCGAAAGCAAGCCAAGCCACGCTATCCCTCCCCCAGCTCCAATCCGGCCAATTGGAAGCTTCGTTACAAACTGCCCTGCCCTACGAACCGCACTGAACGTAGGCGATTACAGCTGTATTAGACGTCATTTTTATTTTCGGAAGCAAACATAATAAATGTATTTAAATTTCTGACACATGGATTACACTATTTTCCTTTCTTATCACAAATTTTTACATATAACTTAAATTTAAAACATAACGGCCAAGTGTGATTTTCAGTTGGGTCACTGGCTCCCCCCTTCGCCGTCCACCATCTTGGCTCAGCGGGGCAGCTACCGTCCACTCCTGCTGGGCCCCACATTTATCTTTGCTGACAACCCTGGTCTAGGGTGAAGGGAAACGATTAGTTCCACCCTCATCCGCTCGTAATCAAAATACTAATTTTACATATTTACCATAAAACTGCTTCTTAATAAATTGAATGGAAAAGCTGAGATCCTACAGTGCCCAACGCAACTTGAAATGACTCTGTAGCCCTATTCCTTCCAATATCAGTTACAATCAAATCACAGTAATTCTCACCCTGTAGTATTACCAACTATATAATATCTCCTAAAATTAATAACAATGATCCTCCCCACTCTTCTTTACAAACATTTGCCTAATTCACTACATTAAATAATTTATATACTGTAGCCCGGAGGCACATTACAACATATACAAACAAGCAAAAAATAAAAAATTTCTTTTACATGTTAGTATAAGCTGGATTCACAACCAACTAAGTGCATGTGTATGCACAAATGTGACTGAGGAGTTGTTGGTCAACTTTCTGCTTCTTACGTACGTACGCTAAGAGGTGGTTGTGAATCCAGCTTTAAATAATCGTAAGAATGTAAGACTTAATTAAATTTTAATAATATTTCTCAAACACTTGCTGTTTTGATTTTAAATTACTATATTTTTTCTATCCAAATCTATTATTACCAACATTTTGAACTAACAGAAACAACTTTCATGCACGTTGAGATTCCATGTTGTGAATCCAATCCCAAAAACTTCACATTCGTGTGTGCATATGTACGTATGTTAAGTGTGGTTGTGAACTGGATTAAACATTATTGTGTGTTTTATGTACACAGCAGATATGTTTCTTACTCTCAAAATCTAGCGCCTTAGGAGGACACAGCGAAATAGGTATATATGCTAAGTGATTAATGCTGTTTGGACATACAAATAAAAGTGCTCACTTTAATGTGAAGAGCGTATAGATATGTTACTCGCAGACTTGTTTGTTCCAGACATCCACTGGTAGCATCGACTTCCGTGAGTACTTGCTGAGTGCACTTTCAATATCCAAAGCAAACAATTCCCAGGAAGTTCTGGAGCTGGCCTTCAAGGTAATATCAGTTTGTTAGTACATTGCTTTGATTTTTTTGTACATGTTAGTGTCTTGTTAGCAGTATTTCATTGAATTACACTTAGAAATATTTTTATATTTTTTATACTCATTTTGACTTGCAGTCAGGAGGACGTTGGTTTGATTCTTCATCCTGAATTTTGTTTTTAAGCTTTTCTGAAGTTACTTTAGATGACAGCACCCTTAAGTTATTGTACAGGCATGGTGCACACCTTTTGTTTCTTAACATTATATTTAGGAAGTAGGAAGAACTCAAGTGTACATTTAGTTACCAGTATTATATGTGTGTGTTACCATTTCTCACATTATAATCTCTATTGCCTCCTTTTACTATTGATGTTAGGCACAACATTTTAAAAATTTTTTAACATGTGTAGTTTGGGTCACTCAGAATTTGGAAAATCAAATCCATCAATGAGCATTACATAACTAAACTGCTGCTGGTCTTTTGCAGAGCAGATTCTGTCTCGTGTAAGAGTTTTAGGTTTTTGACTATTCTGAAGGCTGTCGGGTGAGTAAATTTCCTTGGTAAAATACTTTTTATTTTGATATACTCTGCAGTTTAGTGAGCTGATTGTGTCTGTGTAGGATTCACCTGGGTCTTCATGGAGAGAGCTAGATATAGGACTGCCACCATAACTGTCAAAAATAAGAATTCATATGAGATATATGTAGGAAGTGTTTGTAACTCGTTTAATGTTTTTCCACACAGATCTTTGACAGCAGTGGGAGCGGCAGACTTAGTGTCCCCAATGCAATGAAGGCTCTCTCGTACACGCTGGCTGTCTCGCAGGATGACCTGCAGGCAATGTTCAAGAAAGCAAATGTGAGCGACCGGAACTACGTCACATTTGGTAATTCACTCTGATACTACACTAGTTGTTTACATAAATTAACCTGCAGGAGTTAACTACATACTGTAGTTTTTGTGTTACTTGACAGGTTTACTCTATTAACCAGAGTTTAGCTAAGTACTTGTGGAAAGCCTGTAAGCATTTTATTGCTTTAAGATGACATAGGAATTTAAAAGAGGACTAAAAGTTATATACATTGGTGAAATACTATATTTTACTAAACATGACAGTAGTCGCAGACTTTATTACATGTTATTATGTGTACCGAGACAAACTTCAGAGTAAAAATATGAATTGACTGTAGTAAGTAGTACTACACAAATATAATTACCTAATTTAGATTCTTTATAAGACTAGAATAGAATAAAATGTGCCTTTACTGAAATTCTCAAGTTCTAGCTGCTCATATTTCCTCTTAATATTACATACATATAAGTATATACACACAAAGGTGTTTCTTAAATACACAGACATACTCCACAGGCATATTTCTCACAAAAATAAAGATGAAGACATATAAGACTTATTGCCTAAAGTGCATCCTAAAGAGTTATTCCTCTTTGAAGTAAAACGAGTTAATTCTATATTTTGCAAATCATATGTAAAAATAAATTCAAGAATCTGGTAAACAATTTCATAAATAGATATAGTTTTACAGACTGTATGTCGTTTAGCAACAACAAAAAAAAAATTTTGTGGATAAACTGCCTGTTGCCTACAAACCAGGTCACGATAATTCCTCGTTGAGTAACCTCACCATTTATTCTGCGACAATGGTTGTGGTTATGACAAAAATGATATGAGTCTTATAACCTTATTTTTAAAGGTTCTTATTATTGTGCTCATAAATTCTGATGAACTATCAGTTCTGTACATTTTCCACATTGTAACCCCTAATTGCATGGAAGTAGACTTTATTGTTATTGTTAAAACATCACACATCCTGAAGAACTTTATCCATGTAATTGTTTACCAGAGTCTTGCAGTTATTTTGTTCATAAATTTTGCAAAATGTACAATTAATTGATTGTGCTTCAAAGAACAAGAAGTCATGACGCCCTTGGGATGTACTTTAGGTGGCAAGTCGTGTGTATGTTTAGTATTAAGTTTTCTTGAGGAATACACCTAGGACGTGAGTACACAGTTTTACTACACTGTTAATTTGGTAACAGCTCATATTTACATATTTTATACCATTTCTTGTGCATCTTCTGCTAACCCAATTTTCAACCTACTACTTCTGTCTCGAGCAGGGTTAGCTCTGAGGTGACTGAGTCACTGATTGAGTTAGCTTGATTAAATTTTTTGGACACAAGTAATCTTCTCTTCAATTACTTGAAATAACGTAAGTTTAAATTTTGTTTGCTCAACCAAGGCTAATTGAGTTTTCATAAATGCCTAAGATATCAACTCACATTGTATTTCTCGCCTCTGATGACACAAGTGAGAGAAGGCTGGGGTGAAGCTTATGTTAGCTGCACTATCACCTATCACCCAACTGTCTTGTCTAATTATCAATGCAAATCTCGTTGGACGTAATGTTTCACATTTTGTAATTATGAGGTTTGTGTTAACATGTGTTTGCCAGAACCCAACATGTCTTAAAAATTAATTATCTCCTTCATGACTTAATTTTACCGGTGGGGTTTATATTGCATAGTTTTACATGTAAAGAAACATTTGATCAATATTTAAAATTAATATATAATTAATTTCTAATGTCATGCCAAGGGGTAAGAATTCCACTTTGTTTCTATAACTGTATTAATGAAAACTGTCTGCTAATAAGAATTTCATTAATGAGGATTGTATGTACAGCATTTTGCTATACTTGAGGACAGTAAATTTGCTGTAATCTGTTATAAGTGGTTGCCGCTCAGGCCAGATATATAACAAACTTAATCAAATGGCTTAGGTACTATTCTGTTTGAATGTATTTCAAGTGTCAAAGTGCAGTTTAGTGTAAATTGGAATTAAATAAATTCCTGAATGTTAGTCACTTAAAAACATTACTCCTTTCAGCAAAATATATACTTCATTTTAAAGTATGTACAATATGTAAACCTATGTAGTATTTAAAGAAATTAAAATACTGTAATAGTTGAAAAGAAAACTTCATGTCATCTTTTTTTCCGGAAGGTGAAGCCATACTTACCTGGTTAAGTTTGAATTAAAAATACTAGCATGGCAAGGTGAGTCACATACCATGAACAACACCAGAAGTACACCAAGTTTGCAAGGTTTGATGAAACATAAGCAAATATACTGTTTTATACATAATCACAAAAAACTCAAAGATAACATGCATAAACTTACTTTCCACAAATGTACACAGATATGCAGCTTGTGACATTTCACTCAACAGATGATGCAAATTGTGAGATTACCATGATTCTGCAGTATTTATTTTCCTTAGAGAATGTCAGATATTTTGGCATCTTGTGTTGTTTCACCACTATATCAGATAATGCATTGGAAGGTTTTCTGGTTGTAGATGAGTTCAAGAAATGTGCGCAGCAGAAGGAAGTACTGACAGTGGTCACCAAGGATGGCAAGGAGAAGACCAGCTGAGACTCGCCTTGCTGACGAACTGTGGGGAGACCTCACACAGCCAGCAACACGTGGGAACCATAAGTTATTGTAAGAAGAAGTGCTTGTAAATACAGCAAGTGGGAAGACTTGTCAGCTGGAGAAGCAGACTGTGTGCGTGAGCTTCCTGCAGAGAAACGCGGGGAAGCAAATACTGTACTATACTCACATGTTTGTATATATTATCATGTATTTTCGTAACACGTTCAAGATACGTTGTATTATTGTACTTAAAAATATCTCAGTATTATTTTGTGTAATCTTGTAGTATTATATGTAACATATTAGGCACTAATTTTTTTTTCTCCAGTAATAGGTTTTTGGTTTGACAAAACGTTTCCCAGCTTATAACATTGGAAAGAATTTATTTAATTAACTTATGTGTTTATGTTTCACATGGAATTTCGTAGTAAATGCAGTCATCTATCTGGTGCTTTGAAATAAGCATGATGTATGTGTACTAAATTTATTTACCTGCAAAGAGAAAACGCATTACATTAAGTTGAATTTTTTGGAGTCTCTTGTGATAAATTGATAGGGTATGATCTGAAAGTCCCTGACGAAAAACAGTAAAATGGAAAGTTGGCACTCCTGTTCAGTCCGTTACCACGCAGCAGCAATGTGCACTTAATGTGTGTTCCAGTGCCACCCTTATTGCTCCCTTGTTTTCAGGTGTGGGGGAAAAGTGCCAAGTGAATGACCACTTTAATTATGTGCATCATCTTACGTTTGAACTGAAATATTTGTTCTTCGACTTTCCGTCCTTTTTACAGTAAACATTTTTGTTTGTATGCATATTTTTGCCTACTACCTTTCCTTGAACATCATCAAAATGGAATCACAGTATGAATATTTTCATTGCTGATGTAAATTTAGATTCAGGAATCTCATGAGTTTGAATAATTTTAAATTTCTGAGAATCTTTACCACTGTAAAATTTTTCTAACCGTTCTTCATAGAACTTTGTTTTAACTTCATACAGTTTTGTAGGTGTTTTGTAATAATTTATTCCTATGTGTTACAATGCAGTGATTTCTGGAAATAAGGAAATATGTACATTAGTCGAAGCAATTCCTCACGTGCACAGGTAGCACTTTTGACTGATTATACGTACGTACTTTGTACTTTGCGACTGAAATATTGACCAGGCCTAACACACGTAGTATTCTTGTAATCAGTGTTTAAGAGAACATAAGTGTGTACTGTGTTGTATTCATAGTTGTCAAGTACTGTCTACTAATGTGTGTTGGTATTTTGCCAATAACAAGTTATATGTATTGTGTGTAATATTGTGTAGGCTTTCCTCAGTAAATTGGTTGCCTTTTAAGTTGTGGTATGATTTTTCTTTAAGTTAGTTTGTATCTTTCCACCACATTGTCTGTGTAAACATAGCAAGTACTAATAAACTTGGTGGATCAGTTTATAAGTTATGAAGAATTCAAATGTTTGTCTGAGACAACAGTAAATTTTTTATTATTATTTTTTTACTAGATGGCCTTCAATTGTCCATCTACAGTTCATATAACCTTAAAAACTGTATATATACACAAACACCCTAGCCTACATTAGTAAATGCATACATGTTGACCTCTGATTCTGATGCCAGTGATCATGCCAAATGAAAACATACTCCACCAAAATATTGCTTTCAAAGTTGATAAGTATGTGCTGTAATCTAAGATTATTCTTTTTTGGGCTTACCATACGGACTTTAGAAAATGTGTACAGTAGATCTCTGAACATGTTATTAGTATTTATATGTATAGGCTACTGTATCATGTAATCTTATGTGTTATATTTTGGTTATGTATTTTGATGTAGGCCCTACTGTACATGTATCTTACCCTAGCTCCAAATTTTGTAAGTCCTTCTCTTGTCCGTATAAAATTTGTTTGCAAATAATGTAGAGTTGTATTTGTGCAGTTAAAAACAAAATATAGAAGACTTTTGAGAATGTTGGTGCATTTTTGTAATTGAATTTGATGAAAATATATAGCCTAGTGTAAGTTAAAATGATTTTTTTTATTTCACTGGGCTTGCAGGGAAGAGGTAGCCATTACAGGCATAGGAAAATAAACAAGACTGGAAGTTAGAGGTTAATATATAACATATTAAAGCATTCATATTAATTGGCTTCATAACTTTTAACTCAGCAGATACATGTGCTTGCATTTAAGGCTTCGCTCTTTAGTTTTGCAGTGGTTTCGAAAGTATTTTTTTAAACGCAAATTAATACATACATAAAAAATTCATTCTGACTGTATTAACACTTACTGGTATATATCATTGTTTGTGTCTGAATTTTTCTGTTGCAATACACAAAACAGATTTTTAGGATTTTGTCTTTGAAATATTACATATTTTGTTGTCAAAATAAGCCAAAATGTAGCAAAATAATTTTTTACTAGCAAACGGACGTTATTTAATAAAACACTCTGGCAAAATTGTGTGTCGTATGACTTTACACAGTCTCAAATTTTTTCAAAGTACTGTATTTGGTTAAAAAATATTTGAATTATTTGCAATTGTTTGAAATAAATAAAAGATTGTGGCCTTAAATGGATTTTAGAAATCTGTTTCCTAAGTTTATTTATTTTTTTCCACAAAATTGAAAGATTTGTTATTGTATGTGAAAACTTTTGTTAAGTGTGTTGATTAATAGTTCAGGCATGTAACTGGATGTAGTTTCTTGGGCATACTTCATTGTCTATATTGACTATATCCAGTCATGCACTTTCATTGCACAACTCTTTCAAGTATCACAGGCACGTAACTTAATAAGTTAGTTAACTTACAGTATTTTCCTGTAGTCATTATTCTTTGTACTTATAACTACTTTCTATAAATTATTTATTTATTTTTGATGTTTATGAATTTGTATTGATATTTATCCGTCCCTGTTTTAGTGTGTAATTAAATTTGTTATGTGCCTGTCAGAAATGTTGTAGGCTATAAATTTCTAAATGTCCAATAATGTTGAGTTTGAGTATGTTAGTTCTGTACTTTGCTACTATATTTATTAAAAGACATTCTTGTGTACCTTTGAAAATTTTCTACAATAAACCTGGAGAATATCTTGGTAATTTTATTGGTAATCTTAACCTTATTTTTGGACTGTGAAGAAAGGATGTCATCTTTAATATACTCTGTGTATATTATTTTTACCATACTATTTTTGAAAAAAATGACAATGTTCATTACTACTATAACACACATATACAGTATTAGCGGTCCGTGTAAGCAACTAAGAAATTGAACTAGCTCATCTTAATGTCAAACACAATAGTGGCTCGTGTAAACAAAACAGTGATGAATTACATTGAATTAGGACAATAAGTATGAGTACTGAAGACATGCAGTGCATAATAGAAGACCTTCGCACTATAAAAAGGAACTGAAGATAAATGCTGCAGAAAATAGTGTGCCTGAAAATTTGTTGTCTACAGTAGCAGCAAAAACTGAATATAAAAAATAGTAACAGCAAAGTTTTACTGAATGTTTCACGTCAACCACTCAAACTTGGTAACATATTTGAGCCTTTCATCATTTCTACGACAGAAAATGATAAAAAGAGAGGAAGAGAAATCACTTAAACAGGAGCACTGGCAGCAAAACAATCAGCCCAGAACGCGAAACAAAAGAACAAGATCAGTCAAACTGTATACCAACAGCCATGGGAAAGGTATTACAGACAATTTACAGTCAATCTTACTAAAAAATTTAAATGTCCAAGCAATTGTTAAACCTTATGCTCCCATTGAGGAAGTATGCCAAACTGTGTTCAATGACTGTAGTATTAAAACAGATGATTATGTTGTAATCATGGCAAAAAACAACAACGTAGGCCCTGAAATAACAGATATATCTAGAATCACCGGTTCTCTTGATAAAACAATTAATAAACTCAAATGCAAAAACTTAATAGTTGTTGTAGATATTCCTCACCCATATGATTTGATGTTCAGGGGAGAGATTAAGAACAAAATAGCAGAAATGAATGAAAACATACAAACTTTGACAAATAATAACAATCATCCTTGCAGATTGCCTATAGCCCATTGGCAAGTCAACATCCCCATCACTCACTCTCTCCCTCCAGACTCCTCCTGAACCACTCCACTATCTCAACCCTCACAGGGCCGCGGTGGCCGAATGGTCAGACTATTCGCCTTTCACCAAGGTGATCCGGGTTCGATTCCTGGCGGGTTCGGTCCCCGGATTTTTGCATGTGGAATCGTGCTGGAGGATACTGTTGGTCGCCGGGTTTTCTCTGGGATCTCCAGTTTCCCCCGCTCTTTCATTCAAGCGCTGTTCCACACTCACTTCATATCTCCCCTAACCAGTACTAAAGACCTTGATGTTGTAAGCACTGACCAAAATCATTCACTCAACCCTCACCAGCTCCTCTCTCAGCATGTTCCACTCCCTCACCGACCTCACCATCATAGACTCAACACCAGAGAAAGGTATTTCGCCACGGAAGAACACGTCGCCACAAGATCAGCCTGTAAATGTGCAAACGCAACGAACAAATCAAAATAATGATACTGCCAAATACACCCAAGACATAAGCCAAGACCCAGCTGGAGAGATTGTCAAAAGTATGCGAGAAAAGAAGACAACTCTGAAAAACTAAAGAATGATCCTGCCAAACTCATCCTAGATATACTACAATAATCAGGATTGCCCTCATCAGGAGTTATAATATTGAACCAGTCTCTTTTTTTTTATGGAAACAGAAACTGTAAGTAAAGAACTCAACATTAATCATTTAAACATTCTATCTATTAGAAACAAGAAACTTCAATTGGATGTGGATTTAAGTGCTTAAGATAGTAGACCTCACATAAATGGCTTAATAGAACATTGGCAAAATAAATATGAGATAAAGGTAAATGTATCTAAGAAAACTATAATGCTGTTGCTAGTTTTTGCAGACTTTTGTGGTTTGTTTTGGGTGGAAGCTGTATTTTGACTCTACAGTCTGACCAGTACACTGTAAAAGAAATAGATATTGTTAATAAGATTGGTTTTGAATCAGTGATTGATTGTTGTGGTACAAAAGTAAAATGCTATTGTGAAATTTTAACTTTAATAACAATTTATAGGCACCAAAGGGAGATATAAAAACTTCATACAAACAGCTTGAGCTTTTGCTCTCTAAGCTTACTGATTCCTGCTTATTAAAAAGGAAGTTTATCCAAAAAGTAGTTAAAGGATTTTTTTTTAAATTTGACCCCCAAGCAGTAAAAAAGGGTAAAAATATATTTTTAATTGTCTATATCAATGAAAAACAATTGGCTATCGTCATGATTTTTACTTCAATTGATTACATATACAAATGACTAACATAGGACTCAAAGACGTTTCAAAATTTGGTAATTAAGGGGGTGAAATTACTTAAAATGTTTTTTTGATTATTCCTCCATATCCATCGAATAAATTGAGATATCCAATTGATCTTTGCGTTAGAATGATGGTTATGTAAATATCTAAATAGGTACCATTTAAACATATTTTCCAAATTCGGCCCCATAGAGGGAAAGAAAGGGTAAACTATTTTTTTCTATTCACAATCAATGTATATCGACCACATTGATTTTTATATAGTGACCTAAAAAGTAATTTCACAAATTTTCGAACTTTCCCACGTAAGGAGGTGAAAAGGGGTGAAAAGTGGTGAAATGTGTTTTCAATTAATCGTTGATATATCTTGAATCCAGTGGGCTAATGTCGTGTTTTTCACGTTCACGAGACACCAACAAAGTCTTCTAAAACGTGATTCAAGGGTTTTTCGAAATTCACTTTCCAAGGAGGTGAAAAGAGGTATTGTTTGCATCAAGAGTGATGCTTATATAAGTACATATTTAAAAAATTATATGTTGGTTTTTTTACTATACAAGATAATTCGATTATTAAGAATGAAACCAAGTTTGTAAATTTTCAAGGCAGACAATCCGAAAAGCAAGTACGACCATCAAGAAATGAATTATACAGTAACCTATCGAGACATTGTGTTGTACAACCTCTATGAGCCCAGGACATTAATATTTTACTTTTTAAATTAAATTTATTTTCATTAATTATTTCAACGTTATGTGACACAGTTGTTTGTAGCTCAGGTCTACATTCCGGGAGGTTTTGGACTCGAATTCTGTTAAAAGCTGCATACGAACGTTCAATTCTGACACACAAAAACTGGAAGGCAGATCAAATTACTGCAGTTTACATGTAGTCGTTTAAAAGGGGTAAAATGGATTATGCAGCTCACTTTCCAATTAGGTTCCTCGACAACATCAGCTCACATATATCATCTTGCTAATCTCAAGGTCATATAAATTAAGAACAAAAAAAAATTGCTCAAATGATTACAACTTCAGTATATGTTAAAAGTTCAACTGTGATGATTTTATTATAGTGCAAGGTAAATAGAATTGATATTATAATAACAAGTTTCACATTTTTCTTGTCAGAATTTCATAAGAGCGAAAAATAAAATATTTCAATATGGCAACTGATGCCGAGCCTTAAGATGAGAGATGCTTCTCAAACTGATGCTATCACGCTGCAAGTGGTGAGTGTGTGTGCATGCACATTCAACTCGGTACCATTAGACCGAAGACTATTTTGGAATTTTGTGTGAGATTATTAAAAAATGTCATAAATATTTATTGTCTTTACTCAAATTAAGAGCGCTGCCTACCTCGGAGTCCTGGCACAGAAAGAATAGGGTTTTACATGTTAAATCACTTTCAATGGCACACCTTATGTAATATTACTTCCTGACAAAAATAATTTTCTGCGCCGAGAAAAGGAGAATATTGCTACGTAAATGAAATTGCGGAAAAGAAATTATGAATAGCAATTTTTGTGGGTTTTTTGTGTGTAAAAACCTTTTTTGCCCACAATTTTCAGGGCATTTAAAAAAAAACTGCCTACACGATCCAGAGCAATTTATGCAGCATCGAGACGAACAAAAAAGTCATTGGTGGCACATATGTAACTTTAACTGTTACTGGGCAAGATTAAATATAATTTAACTTGTAAAACCCTATGCTTGCTCCCGCCGTCGCTTCAAGGTAGGCAGTGCCCTTAAAAAAGAATACTTAAGTTAAGTTATATTCCCCGAAAGAATGAAAACTACAAATGTAATTCCACAATTTAAGAAAGAAGACACAACTAACCTGAATTACAGGCCTGTTAGTATACTGTCTGTTTTTTTCAAAGGTCCTGGAGAGAGTTACATATAATATACTTATAAATTTTTTTTATTAAAAATCAAATAATATGTCAAGAGCAACGTGGCTTTCAAAAAAAAATCAACAACACTATTCACATTAAATATTGTCAAAGTTATACTCAGAAAATTAGAAGAGAGAAAACAACTTTCGGGATTTTTGTGATCCCTCCAGGGCTTTCAATTCTGTTTATGACTTCATACTCGTAGAAAAATTAGAAACTTTCGGAATTGGAAGTGTACCACTCAAACTATTATAATCATATCTAAAACATAGAATACCCCTGCATGGTATTGCCTGGAGCTTAGTTTCTGTTTTTAAGTACGTAGAGAGCAGTGGTATGACAACAACCTTGTTTGGACTACTATACTTGTAGGGGGAGGGATTAAGATGTTTTTCGGCAACAGTGACCTTGCTGCATCTTTTTTTATTAATTAAGTATGAATAAATTAGAAACTTTAATAATAAAACTTCAGTTTAATGTGCTTAAGGGATCCACCTACATAGCACCTTAGCGGCCGTTCGACCTCATGGACGTGGAGTTTTCCGCCACAAAAGCGGGATTGGGTCAACCCCTGTTGTGGAGGAGGTTGTTTCTTTCTCTTTCTCTCTCTCTCTCTCTCTCTCTCTCTCTCTCTCTCTCTCTGATGTCCTCTCGGCTCGGTCTCGCAAATCCTTCAATTTTCCACAACACTGGCTGCATATTTGCGCAGGACGCATGTTACAAGAACAAGATTTCCTCAAAATTTTCAGTTATTATAAGGTACAGTCACGGGATCGAAAGCTAACGGATAGTTCTACTAAGGTTAAATGGTTTTAAGTAAAAATAACAAAAAAATAACGGCAGTACACAAGCCAGAAAAGGCATATTTATTTCTTTTGGGATGTATCTGATGCTATTTCATATCCCGGAAGATTTTACTGGCGATGTAATATGTTGTCCTGCAAAATATGCAAACATGTAACTAAAATGGGTAATTTTACGTCTTTCATTTGGAAGATATAAAATTGAATTCAAAGTATTACTCTATTATTATAATTACAGTGCTGCCAATGTTACTCAACCTTCTCCCTTCCACAGCTAATCTGTGAAATATATATTTTTATATACCCAAAATTTTAACAGCCCCTTTAATTCTTAGAACTGAGAAATACACTTACGTGAAACATAAATCGGTTGTCTTATGTAGTTTGGAATATATTGTTTAAAGATAATTAAAACACTATTTTGCTATTATCATTACTGAATCAGTT
>PNEQ01105504.1:0-33606 GCA_003012365.1 Medauroidea extradentata | reverse complement strand
ACTGGAACCACACTTTCCCCTAGCCTCGTATGGCTATTCCAGGTTGGTGGCGTGATCCCCCTTGACGGGGATAGCACTGGGGTGCTAAAACAAGAGAGTTGGGTTTGCTGTCATATACTGAGAGTTTCCGTCAAGGGGGCACTTTCCTACCAATGGATGGCCGTTTTCTGGGTCCGAGGTACATATTGTGTCCACTCGATGTCGTGGGGGCGGCGTCTAGGCGCCGCTACCTCGTCGCGCACGTGGGCGGGTGCGTTCCAATATGCACAAGCCCAGGCCGCCTCGGACCGTTCCGTTTGGGCTTGATGCGCACGACGGGCTCAGATCAGGGGAGGTCAGGGGCGACCCGCGTCATACTTCATCTTCTTTTTGAAGTGTAGCACATTCTTTCCCCATATCTTTCACTACACCTGCGATGATTGCTCCTGGTTTAACTATGCCTAGTGCGCGAACCATGGTTGACTGTTGATTTATTTCATGCGCTAAGCCCCTTCCTTGACTATCTGCATATATCATAATTGTTTTTTTTTTTATGTGTTCTTCATTTTCTTCTAGAGCTGCAAATTTATTCCGTAACGGAAGCGATATGTATGCAGATTGTGGAGTTTCATTCCCTCTAGACCTTTTTTTAATCACTTCTGACCAAGTTTCTATCTTTTTATGTGGAAGCTGCTCTTGTTCTCTCCTGTTTCAAATTTTTCAACTCTTCTTGAAGTAAGTTTATTATTGTCTTAAGTGACTCATTTTCTTCTTGTAGAGCTTCATACACTTTATCATTTGCTGCCACGTGTTTTTTTTCCTGTTCATCATTTTCATTTTCATTTGTATTGGAGAGATCATAACCTTTGCTAACACATTCCTTACAAAACCAATCTCCTTCCACTTGCTTGTCCTGATCAACATCGCTACACTTACTAAAATGGTGCCACTGGTCGCACCCATCACATAGGATACCATTTTTAACAACTTTTTACAATTACCGCACTTTATATTATTTAAAACTTTATTTTTCTTTGTGCTTTCTTCACCTGTATCCACACTCGGCGCCATGTTGTCAGTCGACGTTTCTGGAGTCGATTAAAGATGTCGGTACAGTCCGGGATCGCTTTCCGGCTGCAGCAATTCTAGTAGAGGTTGAGCCTCAAGGCTGGTAACATCGAAGGTCACTTACTCCCTCTACAGTAAATGTGAATAAATATGCCATTGTTGAGCACAATGTGATTTATTCCCGGAACATCCTTGGAAGGGAACACTGTAATTATTCCTCTGTATACATCCGAAGGACATGGTGTAAGCTGTAAAGTGTGGCAACAGCTAACAAAGGTACTACCGTGGAGTTAATATGGGATAGCACATAACCTCTCCTTGTGTGTATCGGTCACTGGGGTTAAAACAAAATCGAACATTTTGGTACATAATGTTACTAACTATTGTCAACGCCTAAGCTTTTCGTGTTGCACAAAATTTTGTGTCGCCCTGGTGGTGGGGGACCGAAGCTCGGGGTTTTGGAGGCCTAGGGGGTAGCACTGCAATATTGGAGATGTCAGAAATAAATTCTTCAGACAGAAGGCAGGTAGCTAGCTGACTGATATGCTGGATGTTGCCTTTTGTCGAAGGGACTTGCAAGGAATAGATAAGGGGAAGGGGATGATAGAGTAGAGGGTTGAGACTAAAGGTTGCCTGGCTGAGATCAATAAAGCTACAATGTCAAAGCTACCCCAGTCGCCTGGTCTCGGGATGAGAATATACATAGCGCAGAACCGAAAACTTCCTAACCACACCACTGGGTCATTCCATTGTCACCAGTGTGACTTACAGACAGTTTCAAACACAGAAAAAACTAAGTCTCCGAAAATGGAATATGTTCTTGTGCATTTCATTAACAAACCACTCAGTTGCCCTATATAATAAACTATATGTTAATCAAGCGAAGTTATTATTAGAAATTCTTGCCTCAAGGATGTTACAAAATTTGGACTTGGTGTAACAGTTTTCTATTTGAACTAATAATTCTGTGAATGCAATACCAACAAAATTTCAATTCGTTCAGGACTACATTTATACAAACCTATACTTTATAAATATCTTAACATAACAGCTAAACAAAATTCTTAATTAATTTGGTATTCTACTGACAGTGTGGTCCCATCACGGGTGCGACAAAATGGTTTGTGTCAGGGGAAAAGTTTTGTACTGTCGTCCTATTATCGTCCTGCATGTTTCATTCATTAAGATATTAACACATTCGAACTAGCATAAGTTCTCAGACAAAAAATTATACTTAGAACTGAAACAAAAGGAAAATGGAATTCAAAAGATTATCTGTAAGAGCATTAGGGTGTTTTTCACATATAAATTATTATACTTTATTAGTACGCCCTTAAATCTGGATATTTTAATACATTGAGAAGACTTTCTTTACTCATGTAACGAATGTGTTGTGTTTCTCTCTTATTTATTCTCATTCATCATTACAAGACATTACAAACACTGATAGTACTAACTAATACTGTCGTCAGTCTTTCCCACATCTCTGTGACATTCCCGCTTATTCTACACTGTCTGTTTTCACTCACGATTGCCAACACCGCATATCACCATTGTTTGCCTTGAAAAGTTTACCGCTGGTATCACAAAATACGAATAGCAAACCAATTTCAATTCCCAGATTTAGCAGATCACTCCATTTTTTTTTTCATTTTAGCTTTCAAAGTTTATCAAGGAATAAGTGTCTTCCAGTTTTTTTTTGGTTCTGGCCTGATTTATCCTTCATCTCAGACATTACTGTGGCTATATCGTCAGAAGTTTCACTGCGAGTCTGAATACACCTCAGAATACTTGAATAGATGAGTTCATTCGTCGAAGTAATTTGATTTTTTTTAAAATTCGGATGGAAAAAGCAAATTCGTGGGACTCATGAATCCTTCAGCAAAGAACAATGAAGAGGAGGAACAAGTTGACCTTAATGCCAAGCAGCTACGGCCAAGGGAAAAACTGACAAGACCTAGACACTGGCCTCTCGAATGTGTAGAGCTTCTGCAGTGGCCCCGATACAGAGACAGCCCAGGGACTGAAGCCCTGTGTGCTGGCTCTGGGGCGAAGAATTCAAATCAACCTGTTGCCGAGGTCAGAAAGGGAAAGGGGCGAATTGTCATGCCGACATGTGCTTACAAATGACCTCGACTACGAAAGTGCAAGACAGAGTAGCATAGTGCAGACTGTACCAACATGGCGGTTATAAATCGTCCACAGCGAGTCTACCAATAGATGACAGTATGTATAGATGTTTTAAAACTCATTCTTGTTTGGTGTCAGATAATTCTATATTTTAAATATGTAATCATTTGTTACCATTACTATTTACCCTGTGTATTACCACTTCTAGTGTATGTATCACTTTGCTATGTTGCATATAATATGTCATGATTTAGTGTAACCATAAATTATAATTGTAAACAATGACAGATATTATGTTCCAAAGTTAGCATAAACATCGCTCTAGTCTCTTCCTTCGTGGGGTAAGCATCGCTCTCTCGTGGTGCTGTGTACTGGGATTTGCCGTGCCTATAAGCAACGAAGGTGTGTAGTTCGTGAAGGGTGATGTGCTCACATAGAATGGAAGGCAGCGAGAGCGACCATCTGCTATAGAGTGCGTCCCATGCTATGGTGTTGTTGGGAATATAAAAATACCAGCTCGTGGACCAACTGGCCAGCGCTTGCGCTGTCGGGGCGTCGGTGCGGCAGGCTGAGTGACTCGTAAGAAGAATGGCAAGCGACTGGAAGCTGTCTGTCGGCGAAGGACGGCGGGGGACCGAGGTGCTGAAAAAATGCGAAGTGAAACGAACCGCCCTCTGGAACTTGCAAGCAGTGGAGAGCTGCTTGCTTGGGGAATTGAAATGCGCCGGAATTCAAATGTCGAGGTGACTAAGCCCTTGTCAGGGCCCTGCCTGGCTAGCAGCTGTAGCTTCGGGATGGCGCGCCTAAAACCAGCCCGAAGATTTTGGAGGTACTACAGGGAGTGATGCCCCTTCCTACACCCTGACATGAAGGTGCAGCTGCCAACACTGAAGAAGGAAGATTGCGACGGCGAACAGACGAGTCATTCAACCTGGGGTGGCCTTAGGCCACAATCGCAGCCATGCCTCCAGACAACCCTGCTCAGCCCATGAGGTCCGCGACCTCCTAATACCTTACATGTAATCTAAGGCGTATAAGGCTTAGCCTTGAGACGCAACTCAATCCCTTCTTGCGATATAACTAGATATTAATGCATGCCGGAGTACCTATAGACTGAGACGGGGTACACGCTGGCGTAGCGGGATTTGGGGGCTTGCCATAAACATCGTCAGAGATCACCACCCTGCTGTCCTCGACGGGGAATAATCCTCTTTCTCCATTCCAAATTTCTTCAGGGTCTTGCTCCCTCTAGGCCAGCAGCTGAGATACCCCTCCTTTGAGTCTTGCTCCCTGGGTGGCGTTCCAAAACATTACTCTGTGAGTAAAATTTACTCCGTGCCTGTCCCAAAACTTTTGGAGCAAAAATTTTACATACTCTGGCAGTGTCCCAATACTACGAAGTTATTACTCTGAGCATCTGTGCACAGTAAAATTTTTACTCCAGTGATTTCAATGAGTAACTGAGAGTAAAATTCATTTGTTTATGTGGACAGTGAAAAAAATGGGCGAAATTTACATGTTCCACTTTCAAAAGTTAATTGTAATTAGACCTAAGTAATGATACTATCTTATTGGACGTACATTGAACACCTGTAAATTAAAATATGTTTCCAATACTAAACTGTACCTATTAATAAACATATTCCCTTTTGTAATATAAGTCCCAATAATTTTCAATTGTAGCTATTAAAAAGGTCACAAGCTGTTAGCAAGCGTTTGCCGAATCTGTTTGCATTTACAAGAAATCGCTAAAATGCAATATTCGGTAAACATAAATGGTTACCACCATGGACTAACGAAATTGTGTACTTGTTATCTTATCAGGAATAGAATTGGACTGTATAAAGGAAAATACTTCTTCACGAATACGTTTATTGGAAAATAAACTATTTTCACTATTTTTTTTACTTGTACAACATAATAAATTGTAGAAATAAATTTAATTGTGCACCAGTATATGATGATATTGCATCATTTTATTTTAAAATAACTTAAGTTTCGTCCATATTTCACATAAATACAGTGTTTTGGTTTCAGATTTGTTCCAAACAAAACAGGAAATGAAAGTAAAGGTAAACATCCTGTGAACAAACCCTGTAACCGTCCTCCTGCCTCGGTTGCCAGAAACGTGCAAACACCCTCAGCCTGGTTGCAGCATGTTTGCAAACACCCTTGTAAACATGAGCGCTAAAATGCTCTGTTTACAGGTACCGCTACCATTTCAACCGCTAAAATACGCCTAATGTAAATAGATAGTGAGAATGTTTGCTAGCATCTGTTTCAGCCATTGTCGAGAACATTGTGAAATAAATAATTCATTCTAAGTTTCCTTGCTCCACGATTCCAGTCTTGGGAAATAAATAATATTGTCTATTATTAATTTGCTTCATTTTCATATTACAGGTGCTGGAGTGGTTCTGTTGTGATTCTCTTTATTTCATAAGATAGGAGGACTACTCTTATAGTTTAAAGTATTTCGTGAGACTGACAATACACTGTTTCTAACCTTTCTCCATATATTTGCTGTCTACACAAATCAATCATACTTCGTTTAACATTAAACTTGCAAATCGTCTAGGCCTAGTTTTGTAGAGTTCTTGAACGGATGTCATGGGTATTCGCAACACATGAGTACACAGGTGCTGAACAATTTGATTTATGACTCGCTGAACGACGAAGTCCACTTGTAATGCACTCATAAACACCATGTCAAACGAGTTACGACGAAACCTACGCGGAATTCAGAAATCAATTACATAAATTACAACCAGTACAAATAAAAACTGTCAACATAATTTTTGCTCTTAGCAAGTTACACATCACTCACATTAAGCCTTATGATTTTCATTGCGATATAAGTTGGATAAGTAGTTTGGTAAAACAACGCCTGTATATTTCACTTCATTATAAATATGCTGCTGTCAATAAACAAAGCACTTTCATATTCGTGAACATTTTCAATCCACGAAAATGAGCTCATGTCCACCACACTGTATGTTAAAACCATGATACTAACGAACATTTGTTTTCACCTCACTTCAGAACAGTTAAAAACTCGCAAACTTAATATTAATTTCTATAATTACAGCTGTCGAACCTACACATCTTCAATGTTTACAAATAACTGAATATGTTTACTCTATGCCCGTTCCGAAAAATATTTTACTCTAGTTTTACTCTGTCTTACTCTCCATTACTTTACTCTGCTGCAAGAGTAACGTTCTGGAACGCGGCCCTGCTGGGCAGCGGCTCATCACACCCTCCCCAATAGGGTCTTGCTCCCGCCAGGGCAGTGGCTCGCCACACCCTCGCCAATTGGGACTTGCTCTCGCCAGGGCAGCGACTCAACCCCTTACACCCCTTCTATCACCTTCTATCATCTTATTCCCTATGGACACGTCAACGTAGCTAGCTGAAGAGATAGCTCAACCTGCAGCTTAGTTATACTAACACTTGATGGCCGATCTACTAATCTGGCGTACACAGAGATCCTTCAATTGAAGTAACTACTCGCTGTTAGGAGTAATACATGCGAGCAGTGCCGCAGGTCGACTGCTAGTTTATGTCCTAACAATGATTGATTGTTCGTCTTCTATACGGTTCAATACCAGTCTTCCAACTGTGATGAAATTTCTGCAAAAAAATTTGGGGGGAGGGGACAGCAAAACAAGTTAGAGGGACAAAACAGGATGCCCAAAAAATTTTATGAATAAATAAACTAAGTGAGTGTTTTGAATTATTTTTTAAGCAGAGGGTCAAAACATAACAGAGGAGCAGAATGGGACACTCTAAAACCGAGCAAATATACTATAAAGTTGGTGAGTTGTGCGTGTGCGACCCCGAAATTTAAAGCTGACCAAAAATTAACTTTTGGAGCGAGGGACAGAACGAGTAGCCTAAAATGATTTTAATTTAGTGACAAAAAAAAAAAAGTTTCTACCAAAACAAATTATAGTTCGGGGATAGGATGCAGAACAGGTTAACCAAAAAAATTTGTTGGATAATTTTCCTTTCCAAATGTTTCTAAAATGGACATTAATGGCCATTAACATCATTTTATCCCATTTAGCACTTTTCAAAATATTTTTTTCCAAGTACTTTATCGCGTTAAATAGAAAACCCCGCAAACGAAGTTGCGGGAACCAACTAGTGTTACATAAATTTTAGTTTTTTCATGACCGGTGGTGTTAACAAAGCAGTGACTTTTTGTTTGCAGTCGTAATAATGATTGCAATCAGAATCGCAGGTACTCAATCATCAACGTTACATGAGTTCAGACAATTTGATTTGCATGCATTTTCAATTTTGTGGCACTATTGGTAATAGTTTATGTATTTGTTGTCAATTCCTTGTCGAATTTAGATTTTAGTCAAACGCATACAGTACATAGGTCTAAGCTGCATATCTAACTAAATGTTAAGTTTTGAAAGGAGAATTGTTTTGCAAACAATTCTGTCGAAAACAGTAGTATATTAGTTTCAGAAAACTTGAGCCAGACTAAAAGCAACTGTGTATTCTTCCCACAGTGTCTCCGAACAACGCCGACAAATTCCAGCGGATTATTCTCGACCAAAAAATTGTTTGTACGTGTACCACTTTTAGTCTTAAGCTGTTTTATATTCGTGTAGTCAACATACGTTCATCTTATTATTATTTAATAAAAAGCTTACCGGACTTTGTTGGTGTCGTGTATTTTCGGAATTATCTTTGCTTTTTACAACAATTTTAGAAGTATTCAAGTTTGAATAACTCAAATAACACTTAAATGAAATATAAAAAACCTGACACATAAAACGGTTCTTTAAAAAGTTAAAAAATATAGTAATAGTAGGTCAAATTATTTTAATTAAGTTAACCGAAAATTGCTATTGGACATCTATACGGAAAATAAAGTAATTTTACTTTTTAGCACTCGCCTTGTATTCTAAAACACCTTGGATAGAATACCGGTGTTGGAAAAATAAACCTGTTCGTCATTACTGCTTCTCAACAAATATGAAATAATAATAAAGTGACACAGAGCTGGGCAAAAAATTAAATACAATAGAACTCCATACACATTCTCACCTGGTCTTCAGTAATTTACGTAAAAATTAACAGCAAGTGTGTATGAAAAAAATAGCAAAAAGGAACAATCTTAAATTGCCTATCATGTAATATTTTGAATAACAGAAATGTTAAAGGTAATGATACTCATAAAAATCTGCTGTTTGTTTTGAGGAAAAAAAAAACAGCATTTCGAAATAAACTGTATTTCATACTGGTAGCAAATGTAAATCTACATTAGCTTCAGAATGTTTGGTAGAATAGAAAAAAACATGAAAGCATGTTATTTAAGTGCAGTTGCAAGGCAAAGTGTTATTACACTTGAAAACTTAATAGGGTTCGGTTAACATGTAATATCGGTACAGTAAATCAAAACTGTGCTACAATAACTTAATTACTTCAGCCATAATTATGTCACTGTATTAAAGTTGCTGTAAAATAGACACACAAATGCACGCACCCACACATGCATGCACACGCGGACACACACATTAAAAACAAATGAGAATGTTTAAATTTCCTTTTGAAACACTTATACTGGGAGGGCATTAATTTAATTTGAAAAGTTTTTGCTCTATAATATATTTTATATATTTTTATGGTTGTCACCTATGTACTTATTAAATATAATTTACTGTACAATGCATTTGGTCAAATATTAAATTTTGGCAATATTAAATTCTGCTCTCCATAAATTGGGGTAGTCTTGTGGCCATGCTTCTGGTATGAAAAGTTAAGCCTGAACTCAGCTACATGTATGTTTCGAGCATCTTTATTTAAATATTTACGAAACCATTTGGAAAGATTACAGGCGAAGCATTACATTTATTAAAGCCCGGAACATATAGCCACAATACACAAAACTTGTAAAAATGGCAACTTGTGTGTACCTATACCAAAATTTTCTATACAATAAACTGCTGTAATTACATATATACATGATAGTAGCCTTTAACATATTTTTTTGGATGCTTTCCCCTGCGTCCTTCAGATGTTCACCAAATACAGGATTTCATACAAATTCGTAAGTTATTCTCCTCTCAGTGCACTACTTGTTAACATTGATATTGGATTCTTTAAAGCTTTTGAAATCCTTAGATGCATTCCTGCAAAACAGAAATACCATTTTTTATTCTACAAAATAAACATACCGATAAACAAAAACCATTGCTGGTAATACGGAATACTACTCAAATGAGATACTGATACAGATTTTGATGTCAACTATCCCTTAAATTTTGATTATTCTGTTCTAATTTTGTTAGAAAGTATACAAAAATATTTTTAACAGAATAATTATACAGTATGTTCTAGATTTAAATTAAGTTACATTCCTGAGAACTGTGACACGAATAGAAACAAGACAAAATTAGTCAAAACATGGGATCTATTCACTAAGGGCTGTATTCAGAAACAATTTTAGTCATGGTTTAAATGGCCATATTTAGTCACTACTTGCGATTTTCTATATTCAGAAAGCGCAATTTGAGGCGACTATTTTAGTATGGGTTTAACTAGTCAGACACTCGCCTATCTACCAATGTATTTTGCTTGACCCCCTTGTTTGGCTGTAGTTCGTCAAGTTACCGAGAATGTACTTTTTGGCGCTGTGTTCTGGGCGGTCCGACTCAAACTCCGCCCACTTTTTCCATTGATGTATTTATAAAGCAAATAAAGATTTCTGGAGCCTTATCTTAAATTTGTAAGCGAAGGAAGTACTTCATAAATTGATAAAAAAATACGTTTTGATAAATTGTTTATCTTAGAGGAAAGGAAGAGGGTGGAGTTTGAGTCAGACCACCCTAACTTAAGCACCAATAAAACACAATATTCTCGGTACCGTGGTGAACTGCAACCAAACAACAAGGGGGTCAATTTTGCAGGTGAGTGTCCAGACCTGTTCTTCTACAGCAGTGTCCTAGACCGAACCCCCGCTGAGGAAAAGTAGGTACAGCTCTTCCCTAGACGTAACGGCGTCAGTAATCCTAGTGATTGACAGCAGCGACAGTGGTGCGCTCTGTAAGAATGTGGTTGAACTCTTCGCAGAGTTTTTTGGGCCTCGCTGGCTCAGTCAGAACTTCGTTAGTGTCGTTTACTCTTAAGCGGGTCTTTCTGTTCTTCTACCTTGTAGCTATCAACCCGAACACTCAAACACTTGTGGAGTCCCATCAGCATTGTTGTGCACTATAACCACGGGGGTAGCGTAAGGTTTGAATTTTGGCGAGGGGAGTGATGCCAAGAGGGGGGAAAGGTAGCCACCAAATTTGCCAGCCACCATACTGCTTTAACCTCAAAAGTTCACATCAGACTGGAATTTTTAATGGTAAATGAATGTATTACGCTCTTTAATAGATGTTTTAGGTTGAAAACTCTATATTTGAGCCCTGTTTACACACCTCCTAACTAATATTTCCTCAATTTTTTAATTAGTCGGCCATATTGATACCAGTCACGTCAAACGTTTGTTTGGTTTACAATTCCGGGCGACATTCTCTATCTGGACCCTTCTAACATATTTGACTATAATACTGCCATATATTTATATGGTTTTAGAGAATTTTATTTATTTTTTATTTTTTAAAGGATCAGTTATCATAAAACCGTAACATTTAATGCAATAAAATTGTTTTAATGTATCCTTACCTTATTTTAAATAATAATAAATACATATATATTAAATACGTTATGTAACAAAGACACTTTTCAACTCAACCACATTTCAGATTTAAACTGCTTGACTTTAAGCTTTAAAAATATTATTAGCGAAAACAGCATATATCCATTTGAAAACAATAACCTTAGCGTTTTTTTTTTCGGGAAGACTTGGCTCTCCTAGTGCAATTTTTTTTCCACGAACGAGTGCACTTATCAGATAATTCTGTTGCTTGGATATTTTATGGTCTACTTTGCATCAACATTTGGTTTCCAGGGTTTTAATTGCCACCTACATTGTTTCATTTTTACATGCTCGCCCGGTCAGTTATTATTTTCTGAAAATGAAGTATCTCACTGGATTTAGTTTCTTAAATTGACATTTACCAACCGTTAAAGAAGTACACTCATTCGTGAATGGCCGTGGTGGCTTCTAGTCCCTCAAACCGTCACTCGAAAAACTGGGTAGTAACACCAATGATATTTGGCACAGAACCTCCAAGCGTGACTGTTTATGAACACCAGTTTAGGCTCGGAGTACACAAAAGTCACAAAATTTTTAATATTTTAAAATCATTAGACGGAAAATTGTATTAATGGGACGGTAGAAAAAGCCAAACTGTGTGCTATAGAAACTAAGACTGCGTAGATTGCACAAAAAAAAAAAAACTCCGTTCATTTTGAAGCCCTGAAGAGTTCTGGATTCGGCACTGCTAACTTACACAACAGTTACTTATGACGAAAAACGGATTTTCAGCTGCTTCAAGATAATACGTTTATTTTGCACGAACACAAAAAAAATTTGAACATGTTTAAAAAATAATGAAAAATAGATTAAAATTGCTGCATAAGAGAGTATTCGTGAATTTGTTTCCTGCAACACTCGTTTCTCAATATAAAAAAATTATTAAGGTACTTAAAATGTTTTGTGTTCTAAAATATTGCATCTAATTTTCGACGTTTGTACACTTGGATAACGAATATGGCGTGCATATTATTTCACAGAAACACGAACGACCATGCTTTGTAAAAGTTGTTTCTTTTGCACACAAAAAATATTTTTTCTGTAAGGTACTTGTCCTAGTCGTTAAATGGTCGTACACAATGTGAAATGTCAGTAGACGGATTGCCAATGCCAGCAGAAATTATTATAATAATTATTATTATATTTAAACTGGCTTATTTATTTCAGGCTTAAGGAAAAAAATAGGTGTACAACTTTATTGAAATTACAAACAGATGACACATTTTTAGTTGCAAGTAGCAAAAGTTAAAAATACTGGTAATGTCTGAATAATACACCATAAGACAGCGTTGCATGATACCAGGGCGTTAATAGTTGCTGCTGCGATAGATGTAATCTTTGGTTCCTTTTTTTACCATTGAAAGCAATAAATATTATTTCTACAACATTGTGTTCACTAGCGGTACCAGATTCGAAACTGCAGGTATTGAGTCTTCTCATCCAGCCAGTTGCAGGTTGTTACAGTCTATAGAACGGACACATGCACTTCATCTGAAGCTATGTGACTTGGTCTTCATGCAAGGACCCTCCTACCATTGAATACATGAACGACAGGTCTCTTCGGGCGTCCATGCCACCTGGCGACATGATGGCAACCCAGCTCCAAAAATAGTATTGTGACTGATACCAGAGTACCATACATGAGGATCAGAAGAGCTGCTCGGAAATCTTGTAAACCGACACTGATGAAGCTAGAGTTCTTCTCGCATGTGGGCTTCTCTGTGGCCCAGCGTTTCCACTCCCTGGCTATGTAACCAGCCTCCCGCAACCAACGAAGCCTGGAACAAAATTCACCACGTTAATAATTAAGTGCCCCGCCTACCAAGAGAGATTTTGGGCACACGTGGAATAGCTTCGCACATTACAACATATTTGAAGAACGTGGTGGCCAGCGCACTTAGGAGATAAATTTGAGTCTGGCATGTTATGCCAATTCAGCACTGTGAAGGTAGTGGTGCTACACTTGATATCCTGCAAGGTCACCTAACTGTGTGGAACATACTCCATAAAAAACCTAACAATATGAATTACTAAGACATAGTTTCAGAAAAAAATTATTTTAATTGCTTAAATAACCTTTGAATTCGATGTCAGTGACAAACCAACTAAACAATTATTTCATTAAAAGGAAATGAAAAGGTGCAGATTTTATGGGAGATGTAACAAAAAGGTTGATATTTATTGTTCCGCTCCACTCTACGCATTGCACATACACCGCGCTGTTCTTCACGTAACCGTCATCACAGCTAACCTGCACAATTTGATATTTGAATCCTGGCCGGAGTCGTGGATGATCGTTTGACTGAACCAAGCTTTACACCAGGACTACTGACTGAGCACACTCACTGAGTATTCGTGCAATTTACGTTGCCAGATTTACTCGTGGACGTGCAGCTCGCGATCCGGCAGTTATGTGGCTTCAGCACGACAGTGCTTCTTCGTATTCAACATTAACAATAAATGTTATCGAGCACATCAACTCCGAATTTCATCACGGCGGTGTTGGAAGAAATGGTTCTTTTGCATTGTCCAGGACATTTAACCTGTCTAAACCACTCGGCCTTTTTCACTAGTTCATCAACGCACTGTTGAACGACGCATCCATTTAGCAAGAGGCTATGTCTACCTGTGACAAATCTAAGGATACACCGAATTTTCCCCATAGGATACACCAATGTGTCATACGCCGGATTAATTATTGCAACGAGGTGGCAGCGGCCATTTTGAAAACTTGTTGTAGTGTGGCTTCGGATGGTACGAAATTTAACTAGTCGCTTAAGAAATTCAATTTTTTTCTATTGCCAAACAGAGCGAAAATGCCGCTGAGATTTTATTTGTGCATCTGGTAATAAAAAAAACTTGTTCCGTTACAGCATCCTACGCAGCAAGCTATTACTGGTTGCCTGGCAAGCAGTAACATACTCTGTAAAACCAAACAATGCAAGTAAAATATTGGACACGAGGTAGGCATTTTGTAAGAAATTTAGTTTGCATATTTCACCGAGTATTCATAATCTGCTGTCGAAAGTAAGGACATTTTGTCCCGCGAACAGTTTCCGAAATACGACGGTATATATGAAATTGTTTTCTCAAACACTGGAAGCGCTTATCGCTCTTGCAATTTGATCGACTCCATTGGTTGCCCTTCTTAGTCTTTTTCTTTCCACCTCAGGAATAACTTATCAGTTAATATGTTTTAGATATACAACTATCTTACTTCTTTATTTATAGACATGAGAGTTTGTATGTTTCTCTATTGCATTATTTTATGTAAACTGTTTACGAAAATGTGAGTAATTTTTTAAGAATATCTTGTTAGTTACAGTAATAATATGCTGATATGCTTAAATATGTTTTACTTCTGATTCTATAACATACAGATATTACACGAAATGAAAAATTAATTATTGATAAGTCATACACCCTAACATTTAGTGTAATTTATATTTCCTTAAAAAATGGGTGACTTAAAATTATGATTCTACAGGAACGTGAACGTTGAGTTTTCCAGTCAGAGAGCGCGAACTTATGAAGGGGTCTTGTTTTCGGCTCATTGCCTTTCTAAGTTACTTGGAGACCACTGTGCTGCCAAGGGTTAACAACGCTTCCCGTTTCTTCCATGATGCCACACTCTCAAGCCACTTAATTTGTTTAATGAATAAAAGTTTTTGTCACTGAAAAAGCAATATCAGCATGAACACTCTTTTAAACTGTGAGACGATGCACTAGCGAATTTATAGAGATTATTATTTTAAAGTTAATTGGAAAACTGATAAGGGACTTTTGGTGAGGAAAAACTACATATATCAAACAAACTATTTTAAGACGACAGGATAACTCTACAAAATGTTTGAAGACATGGGTGAATTTTGCGCAGTATTTATCACCATCGTCATAATTTTATTGGGATCTGAGGTTATCTTCTCTAGACCAAGTGATGAAGTGATCTGAATACTCACTTTTGAGTGATCAGCTCCCTGTAAGGAGAACCAGTCTGCACGGGTATGGCGAACACGTAGGCAGGAAACATGAACACCTCTTTCAGGTCACACTTCTCCATCTCCTGCCACGTGTCAGCAATTATCTTGTAAGCACTCATGTCGACATGGAAGGCCATCATCCCCTGTCGCATCAACTGCACCCCTTTGTATTGCTGCAGGAATGCCTCGTCGTGCGCTCGTTTCAAGACGTCCTTGTGGAACAACTTCCAGATTATCGGCGACGTGCTCTCCTACGCCAATAATTCAGAATATCATACTGAAGAGTAATCCACAAACATTAGAAACACAACATAAAATCACTTAAGCGAATATTTTCTTGTTTCATAAGGTTCAGTTTGTACTCTTCTGTACAGTACTGTAAATTAAACAAATTCAAAGACAATCCTATTAATTTTTTTTTGGTACGATGACGACAGCGAGAATGCAGTACTTACATTTACATAGTTGTCGTATTTGTAGTTGTAGACGATGTCATCGAAGACGAGTCTCAGGGGACTGTCAATGAGTTCGGCCAAGGTGTTGATGGAGGAACTGGGAGATTGCAGCAAGGACACGATAATGGCTGAGTAAGATGTGAAGAAGAACAGGGATAACATGAACAACACGAAGAACACTGTCCTTGAAGAAATGCCATCGGGTGTTTTCGAACAGCCTAAAAAAAAGTCAAATTGTAGATGGTAAGTTAAATTATGTTATTATTTTACATAAATATTAAAGTTTGTAGTTACATGAAAGTTTCAAGTATTTGGTTAAAATTAATCTAAATACAATAGATTCAAAATTCATGTTACTAAGCTCGAGGGCTTGTAGAATATGGTTAGTGAAACGGATGATATAAACATGTATAAAGTGTACTGTAATAAGTATAGTGTATAACGTGACGTGAAGATGAGTATGAGTAGAATGAAGAGAACATGTAAAAAATAAAACACCCAAATTATTCAATTAAAAAAAGGATTTGAATCAATTATAAGGACGCCTATAAACTGTGCTATTCCGTGTACACTCTAGACGTAGATGAGTAACACACAGAAAAAAATATAACCCTCTCTCAACTAGACGTAGATGAGTAACACACAGAAAAAAATATAATCCTCTCTCAACAAACTACAATATACATACTCATACTTCTACAAAGCATCACATGTATTATGTACATTCTCCATACACAAATATTTTAAGAACATTAAGATTTTAATTTTTAGTTTGCTCGACTAGCTTTAAAATAATTAACACTCAGTCGTTAAGCTATGAGATCATCGACACTAGGACTACTGGTTAGGATTAGAGTTTCTTTGGTTACTTTCTTAGTTAAAAATAGTTTATTGCAATTTCAAAACATTTCACAAAGTAATTACAATTTCAAGCAATCACTGTTCAGGAACTAAATTTTGAGACAATATTCTGGACTAGGTTTTACGAAAATTCCAAACGTTTTCCACAAAAGTTTACTCAGTAAACAACGTAGACTTAAAACATTTTAAATCACATAATTCCAATCACTCATCAAGGCAAATAATATAAGAGGCCCGTGGGCGATCTCTTGCAATACTGTCCCACACTGTCTTGAAGCTTACTCAGAAATCTAGTTGAATACATCGTTAAAATTGACCTCTTCTAAAAAGCATATTTATTTATACATTTCCTGAACTAAACTCTCTCCCAATAGTGCTTCCTACATTACGTTGACGGCAGAAAACCAGGCCTCGACAGGAGGTCTGCCGCGTACATCTTGATGTCTGGGGAGTTCAAAACCATCACCAAGAACAATTTTCTAGCTTCAGCTAGAACAATCGTCTAGGAGGAAATAAACGTCTTTGAAAAGAGAAATGCACAACTGTTCCTTTAGCTAGATGTTCTGCTGAATATCACCAGTAATTATATAAAAAAAATCACAATTCAATAAAATTCAGAAAACCTAAATGAACCTATTAAACAATATTAAGTTACCAAAAAATGATAAAATCATATTAGTATCTAAACATTTCACATCAATATTCATTTAAATTTAATATAATTAAAAAATAAAATATTTCATCAACATCATTCATATTTAATGACAAAGTAATGAGATTCAGTTAATATTATCAAGCAAATAAAATAAAATGAACAGTCTGTAATCTCATTACACACGTGTTTGGAAACAAGTCATTACTTTGCTACATGGAGAAAAAGTAGGATAATGGGACACCTGCAATGAATGCGATACGATCTGAACGTGCAAATAATGCCATCAAAAGTTTGGTCAAACGTCAATACACTATTCAAAATGACGGTTATCTTAACAGATGCACAACCGACGACATAAATCATACTATTATGACATCTTGAGCAGCCTGAACATTCGAGGCAACTGCATGGATGGCTGCGACGAGGGTCACATACTGAATATACAGGAGTCTCGTGCACTAGAGACTTCATGCTGACCCAAAGAAAATAGTTACCATAAGCGGGGTTGACTTTGGACACTTGGGGTGTCTGTTGAACACTTTTGTACAATTTTTATTTGCCATATGTGTCAGATGTGCATGAACATTAATTAAATTTCACTTCGAGTTCAAGGTCTTTACTAATATTTTCCCATAACTGAAAAAATTATCACGCAATCAGTGTCTGTATACCTATACAAATGTCGACTGCTTCTAATAGAAAGGTTCCGTTATTTAACGTCTTAACATAAGCGACGCGTAAAAAATTTATGACCTTGAAGGTACGGCCTATTTTGCTTTTGATTCATCTTATAGTAAAAAATAAAGTATAATATTTTAAACACTTTTACGTGTTACCTAATTAGGCGGTAACGTGCTGGTAATTACGTGTGCGACAGTTTTAATACTTAACGATATTCGCGGGAACATACAATAATGAGAAAAAAGAATAAACAGAGTTTGGTTCTCGAACGTGTCAGTTTACTCGCCAGTCAGTCCAGATCTTCCCCATACAACTTCCTGCACTATATTCTCTGAGCTGCTGTGTTTATTTATAATGATATCATTGTCGACTGGACGTTAAGCCCTATCTACGTACCCACCTATAAGACTATGGAGATCTCAGGCAATATTCCGTTGTCAACACCGATACGAATACGTACGTTGTCGTTCCACTATCTCGAATTTTTCTAATTTACAACTTGTAGCGAAACAAATCAAGTTGAAAAACGAAACAGCATGAAACCAACATCATTACGTAACTCGCGTACTCACACTATGCGTTAAGAGGAGTGTGTACCGGTTTAAAATTTCCGCGTTTGACGCATGAGAACAGCGGAGCAATAAGCTCCAGAGTGTTACCACGCTAGACGAGAAGCGTATTGCCTCTATTCGTAGCGCG
Source organism: Medauroidea extradentata (assembly GCA_003012365.1). Taxonomy (NCBI): domain Eukaryota; kingdom Metazoa; phylum Arthropoda; class Insecta; order Phasmatodea; family Phasmatidae; genus Medauroidea; species Medauroidea extradentata. The sequence goes on along the minus strand of PNEQ01105504.1, from coordinate 15,375 downwards.
CCAAAAAGCGTGTAAGTTTTTTGTTGTAGTCTTTTTCCTATGGGACTTTAAACGGAAACCTTAATATTTTATTTTTCAATAACATGTAGTGAAGGCTAACACATGCTTCTAGTTTTGCACTTTCCAAATTATGGTGGTTTTTTTTTCGGAGTTACAGCAGTCTGAAAAAGCAGCAGTTTTAATGCCATTTCTAGAGACCCGAAAATCATGTTTATATAACAGTCATGTTGATTGTATATATATAATTATATATATATTCTTTCATATTATAGAAACAAGTTTTAAAAGCGTGTATAATTTTCGAAAATAAACGCAATAGGAATACTGTAAGCAGTTTCGCATGAAAAATAATATGTTTGACACGCTGCAACATCGCCCATTCGTCAGTCGATGACTTCTCTTAAGGGCACCGCCTACCCGCACGTGAGAAGCTCAAAAGCGACGGAGCAGTAAGGTCGACCTTGAAGCGCGCATCAAATGCCGCGTCGCCTCAACGAACCAAGCGCTGAACTATCGTGCAAGGTTCCCGCTGAACGGTTTTTACTATGGAACATTAAGATTGTGTGGTAGATAAATAAACGCTGAAAACATACATTGATTTATACGCTTTTTTCGAAGCCAATATGGACAAAATAAACAATGGCAATCCTAGATACTGGTATTTGCCAACTGTATGAGTAAATATTTATCCAGAATTACTAATCGTTACGCGTGATCTCTTGCGCCGCAGTTAAATGCACGAGGTTCCGGCGTCAGATTGTACCTCAAAAAGTTCGTAACACTGAAAACAATTTTGTTTAAAACGTTGACTAAAAATATTGTCTATGATTGCTATTGTTTAATTTTCACTAATTGGCTTCAAGAAACCTACAGTTATAGATTAATGCTTTTGGCGCTGAATTATGTACCACGCCCTCTTAAGCGGTGACCATATAATTTTACTGTTGGAAAGTCTGCAACTAAGTTCAGTGCAGGTCGCAAATTGAGTCTCACATACATCCGGTTAGTACATTTTGAAGTACGGAAGTTTGAAAAGGCCGTTTTTAGCCATGTTGGAGGGCTTAGAAACAGTATTTTTAATGAGCGTAGCATCTTAATAATGAGGATCCGACCTTACCTAAAGTTCGTTTTCTTTTGGTACGTTGGCACAATGGGCACACGTGGAGTCGTTTCGTAGAAAAAACTTGTTTACGAACACACTGCAACGCATTTGAAGCGTGGGGTAGGCGGCCGTCTTAAGATCAGGATTTGTAAATAGTGCGGAAAGTGAGAGAGGTTATGGTCAACGTAACATCGAGGTCTTCAGCGCTGTTGATGGGTGACATGAGGTGAGTATGGAGCAACGCCAGAATGAAAGGGCCGGGGAAATGGGAAATGCTAGAGAAAACCCGCCCACCAGCGGCATCGTCCGGCACGATTCCAACATGCGATAATCCAGGGACTGATCCTGCCGGGAATCGAGCCCGGATCTCCTTGGTGAGAGGCGATTGGTCTTACCATTCGGCCACCGCCACCCCTTTGTAAATAATTTCGCGCGTGCGCGTACTACTCGGAATCCAACCAACTGTTGTATTGAGCTGAGTATTTTTGAAGACATGGATACTATTTTCTTGTCATCCAATTTTTAGTTTTATGTCACTTTTTTAGTCCAAACATTGCAACTTAAGATATAATCAAAGTTTAATAATTGCGTCGTACAGAAATGTTGACGCCTGAGGCAACAGAAAATTACATACAGTATTTGAATTATAATTCTGAATAAGGTGGTTTTTAAAAGTGCTAAACTGACGGTGAACAGGCTATACCTTGCTGGCACATGATGCCAAGAGAGATGAGCAATGCCTCGCTCCACTCGGCCGGATGGTCGGCGCGGGCCCAGCGCTCCCGGAAACATCTCTCGACGCGCTGCGCCATGAACAGAGCGGCCGTCAGCAGCAGCATCGTGGCGCTGTAGATGCGCCACACGTTGGCGCTGAACGGCATCGTGTATATGTTCGACACCGACGACAACGGCGGCTCTCGGAATATGAACCGCGGCCTGTACCAACCAACATACATTTTGACGTTCTCTTGAACGCCACTCGATGACAACGCCAACCTCAGGGGCCATGGCCACTCATGAGACTACTCCGAAAAACTTAAACCATAAAATATTGTAAAATTTTACTTTAAACTTTTCCTCAAGTTTTATAACAGACAGCACAATATTAAGAACACAATCACAATTACACGATTTTGTGTTGCAACATTGTATTGAATAATATATTAATTGTTTATGTAATATTAAGAAAAACGTTATTGTTTTTAGATTCCAAAAGTTTTGTGCTATTTAGTTTGTTATTCATTAAAATTAAAGTATGTGATATGAAAGACCAACACAAATATAAAAATGTGGTAGAAGGAGCTAAAAATGTACCTAATTTTTATACATTTGCAAAAGATTTTTATTTTCAAAGCATTATTTATCCTTAAAAATATTACCGCTAAAGCGCCGTATTAAATTTGTTGGTTTGGAACTCCTTAAACAACGCCATTTTGCACATTAAAACTTTTCTTTTTAGCTTGGGTGTGGGTATATCTACCTTTACATAGTTGGTGATGCTAGCTTTTTTTTTTTTTTTTTTTTTTTTTTTTTTTTTTTTTTTTTTTTTTTTTTTTTTTTTTTTTTTTTTTTTTTTTTTTTTTTTTTTTTTTTTTTTTTTTTACATTCGAGGCACGAAAACGGGGAAGGCGATAAGTCGAATATAACACGTCCTTTAAACACCTCATCCCCTCTAGGCGCGAAGTACTTAACTAGCGTGCAGTGTTTTCATAGACTGTTTTTTTCAACGGGCCTTCAAACGACGACCCTGTAATTTTATTTGGAGAAAGTATGAGGTAAAGGCCAATGCAGGTTTTTATGATTTGGTTTTCCGATTACGGTTAATATTTTCTCAGCTTCAGCAACGTGAAAAAGTCATTTTAGAACTTTTGAGGAGCTTGGGAATCATGTTTTTAATAACCGGACGGCATTTTTAAATCGTAGGGACACAGTTTGAAGTGTGCCTTCTTTTCGTAGGTGAACACATTGGACACATTTTTAATAGTTACACAAGAAATAATACTTTCCGTACCTCGCTACAGCACGTCTCACGTGCCAGGTCCACTAACTCTTATGAAACCCCCCCTCACCTCTAGGACACAGAGCTGGAACCGTCCCTGGACAATCTCCTAGCTTGAGTGCTGCGAGCCGAATGTTACATCAATCGCTGTTGTCGGACAAACCAAAGAGGACCGCGGCGTTGTAGTGACCAGATCACATGCCTCCCATCAAGGCGAACCAGATTCGATACACGGGGAAAATGGTTATAGATTCTTCGCATGTGGGAAACGTGATGGACGTTGGCTTTGGTCAGAGGCGGACTTAAGGCGGACGCAGGGGCGTCATTTGGTCCTACAAAAGGGGGGGGGGGGGGCAAATGCCCCCCCCCTTGATTTGGAATTTTTGTGCATAAATATATTTTTTGTATTTTTAAATGTAAATAATGCTAACTTAAGGACATAAAACTGAAGTTTTATTATTAAAGTATCTAATTTATACATGCTTAATTAATAAAAAAGATGCAACAAGGTCACTGTCGTCAGAAAACAAAATCTTGCCCCCCCCCCCTGGAAAAACCTGAAATGACGCCCCTGGGTGGACGCCTGGTGAAGGGTATGTTTGTATGTGTGAGGCAAAAATTGATGAGGTGCTACGAGCGATGTTGGCCGGCACACGTATTGTGGTATCGCCCAGAGTCGTAAACGCGCGCGCAGTGTTCCCGCCGTAACGTTTTTCCTGAGTGACTTAGAGCGATGACCCTACAATTTTATTGAACGCGTCATTGTAGCAAAGTCAAATGTACTTGTAGATCTCAATTTCGAACAGATCCGTTACATATCCTTGAGAGATAACCACGTGGGAAAGCCGTTTTTAGCCAAGTTCGAGTGTTTAAAGTAATACTTCCAATGTGCGTGCTGTCTTGAAAGTCACATTCACGAGTAGTATGACTTGTGTTTTCTTTTTGTAGATAAGCATTGTGGACGCACGTCTACTGGTCTCTGAGAAAAAACATAACTTCGAACACGCGGCACGCAGTGCGAGCGCCAGTCAGGCGGCCGTCTTACAACTGCTTTTCGCGTGGACAGCTATAGCTACTTATCCTGCTGTAGAGTTAGTTCAACTAGCCACTTGGACATTCTAACACTTTATGATTGACGTACCATTCTTGTGTACACAGAGGTTCTTCAATTAAAGTAAATATTATAAGGTACAAATAATACTCGCGAGCGAAGCCACGGGGTACTGCTAGTATATTACATATAAAACGTTTTCTGTTCATGACAGTGTTGGTTATCTAAATTCTATAAAAAGAACAGATATAGCGACTGTAATTTATACCTGAAATAAGGTCGTTTTAGAATTAGGAGCTAACATTTGGTATGTATTAAGTTAGTTAGGTGGTACCACTGGTGATAGGCATGTAATTGGTCATTTTCAAATTGTTCGTTCTGCATAATAATTAAACGTATACAACACTGATGTTTTTAGAATTTAAATACACTCCCGTTTTCATTTGCAAATAATTTTAACATTCGTAAACCACTCGCGCATAGGTTATAGGTTTTTGGAAAGTAAAATTATTTTAAAACAAAGGGTGAATATTTTTTAAAGTCGGCATAGAGTCCTGAATACTATCGTACTAAAAATTATAAAAAATTTAGTTTTCCATTTTTATGGATTTGGTAGTTTTAATCTCGTATTTTTCTAAATACCGTTTTTAATTTTTTACTTAAAAGCAAAGCATACTACCGCCCAGTGCTATATAAATAAACTTCCGCTAATAGAATATCTATTCGGCAAAAAAATCTCATCTAATTATGATGAGCAGTTTAGATTATATCGACGATTGAGTATTCCAGTCATTTGTTCGACATCTTACCTTTCGACACCCCTTTACAAAGTTAGTCCAAAGAACTTTATGTGAGAGTTTGAGAGAGCTGCGTAGCGGCCAGACTACCTGAAGGGCGTGGTCTCCGCCGTGTACTGGACGGCGTTCATGCGGGCGATGGTAATAATGCAGCCCGTGGCTCCGATGTCGCCTTCGTTCCTCTGGAGCAACCCCACCAAGCCAGAGAACGAGCCATTTCTGTCCGGGTACCCCCACGACTCCACATGGCTCTCGTTCATCCTGCAAGCCACGTCTCCATCTTTACCTCAGCGATGGCCTCGCGAGTCGAAAACAGTACAGCCAGAAAAATAAAAAAAAATAACATTTCAAGACAACTGCTGCTTGAAATGTAAACGCGTTTAACGTAGATATGTCATCCAGAAATGGAAAAGAAAAACATCTTGCCGACCCAACGCGGCGTTTTAAAAAGCCACAGACTAGGTAAAGTAATTTTATACAAACGTACTGTCAACAGGTGTTACTGGGACACCGAATTGTAATTTCGTATGGTGTAGTCAGTAATGAAGAAATCATTCTAAGACGGACGTTGTTTATTATGGTTACTTGTATTCCTGTGTTTGAAATAAACATTTCAGAGCATTTAAATGTCGCAAGTTTTCCAATTGTCACGAGAAACCCCAGATGACGGCAAGTATTTTTTTATTGAGAAAAACATACACACTAAAACTGTGCACGTACATTTACATGAGTGAGATTTAGCTGAAGCGATAACAAAATAAGAGGTTACAGTTCTACACTTGTGGAGATCACTGCGAAAAGAACGTCATAACCTACAGCGCTATGTTTTTGGCTGTGACTTATAAGGTTCTGGACCCTTTGAACGCATTTTAATGTGTTTGGCTGTGACTTATTAAGGTTCGGAATCCTTTGAGCGCGTTGTAGAGGAGGGATAAACTAACTATGCGCACATTTGCTTTTCCTACTTCCATTTTTGATTTATTTATTTTTTCATGGCACATAGTTCACAACGTTTCTGGGGCCATAGGTGTATAAAAGTAACGTTAACTGACTTTTTTTTTGTAAATTAATGATCTTCCCAAATGTTTTACTAAAGGTAGCGCTATGATGTTTGTGGATATTACATCAATTATAATATCAGCAAAAGATGAATTGCAATTTTAAAATAATATTACTGAAGTTATTAGTGAGACGCATACATCATGGCTTGCTACAAATAAATTAACTTTAAACCTTGGTAAAACAATTGTCATTCATGTGATCTTTGAATTATTCCTGCAATGGGCTCGTATTATAAACAGAACCGACGCCATTGCGGGCGAATGTTGCCGTATTGTAGAAATGCCCAAAAAAAAAAAAAAAAAAAAAAAAAAAAAAAAAAAAAAAAAAAAAAAAAAAAAAAAAAAAAAAAAAAAAAAAAAAAAAAAAAAAAAAAAAAAAAAAAAAAAAAAAAAAAAAAAAAAAAAAAAAAAGGAAGAAAAGCCAGTAAGCTGTAGTCAACAGACATAAAATATACAGAAAATTCCTGAAAGGAATGTAGTCATATACCAGAAGACGACACAAGGACAAAAACCGATTCACAACGACACAAAATTAGTTCCCAAGTGGAATACAGTAGACTGGAGAAACACGACACAAAAACAACAAAGGACAAGACAAAAAATTGGGTGTATGGAAAACGCACCACATGGATAAACGACAACGCAAGTAACAAGAGACACGAATAGCCTTGAACACCGGCAAGACACGACACAGACAAAAATAGGCGAAAAAATAGGTTTCTCAAGATGACAACAGAAGTGACATGTCACATGTACAGACTGAGGAACTCCAGCAGACTGGCTGTTTTACTGTGGGTCTTCCTGCAATTCGGCAACATTCACCCGCAATGGCGTATGTCTAAAACAACTGTTCTGTTTGTAACTGTCATTCACTTTACGTATGATACGCGTAATTAACATGTACTTAATCCAAACATAGGTAGTCTGACATTAAATTGTTTTCACACTAAGTTACTATGCCTAATTTAAACTGGGAAAACCACATAAGCTAACTTAGCTACAAACTAAGTTCACTATGTTTCGTAATTAAATAATAAAATATGTTTGTTGTGACCATATTGTAATAAAGTTGTATTATTCGAGTGTATCATTAAATACGGTATAATTTTTGGGGTGTTAAAAAAAATTTTCAGTGTGATATTTAAGTTACAAATGAGATTCATAAGAACATTCGTTAATCTATACTACAGATTCGCGTAAATAAAACATAATATATTTCTCTAAATTAAAGTTATTAATTGTTCCAGGATTATACATTTACTGTACCTTAATATTTGTGTTACAAAATGAGCAGTGCAAGAAAAATTCAGATATCTATAATTATATGACTAGAAACTTATATAAAAACCACATTCCCTTTCACTCTACTAACAAATATAAGACTAATCCTTTTTTATGGGCCTAAAATTGTTAAATGGATTAGCTATGGAGCTGAATGAAATTATATTAAATAGGAATTTTAATGATTTTAAATTACACTTTAAAAGTATTACATAGATCTTAGTACATATTCTTGTAAGTAATTTTTATGTCAGATTTTGTGTATAGTTTCATTCTAGTTAAACAAATATTTGTAAGACTTTACTTAATTTTCTTGAACTGACAAGTTTTTATTGTAATTTGGTTATGTCGATTTTGTGTTGAGTAACATTCCAGTCACATTGTTCAATGTTTTAATATAATTTTGTATAACTAATTTAAATTAAGACAAGTCCACTGCAGTTATGTACTGTGTTTATTGGATGTTTTATGAATAAATAAATAAATAAATAAATATCCTACTTCGCTTGGACAGTACAATAGTGATTGCTGTGTTGAACAGTAAACATAAATGAATGGATGATATGAACAAGGTACAGATTCCACTTCGGCCAACTTTCGGGAAAATGGGAAAAACTGTTTTGCTACTAAACTATAAGTTGAAAGGGAATAATTACAGCTAGACATATGTTTGTTAGGACTTATGGAAACTGATCATTACCTGCGAAACAAACTATATTTTATGTACAGAAAGTTATATGCATTCAAAGTTGAAGGAATGTTTTGCTGTTAGATCTCATTGAGTTTATGGTACTTGGGAATTCATTATTACAATAATATATAGACGTGATTTCATAATACAAGTGCTGTTTATTACAATAATAGTATGTTCTATGCCATCATACCTACACTTTTCTAATCACACAACTGTTACACATTCACGATTACATAAACTACTTAACAAACTGAAACACTACTGCAGCGACTCTAGCGGCGAATAGGCAAGTATGCCATAGCAATTCGGTTAAGAATAAATTGTTTTCATTTTACATCTTATTTCAAAGCACTATGTCCTATATAGGTGTAAGGAATCATCGAATTCTTTCTTTCTTCATCTTAATCGATGAAGCTACGTGTATAAAGTAGAACTTGGCAAGCTCAGTCCATTTTCGATAAAATGTGGAATGTTTTCCGTTTTCATCTCACCCATTCTATTATTTCTTTTCACATCTACGCACCCAATACTAGCATACATACATCATACATAATTTAATTTGATACTTACGTGCGTACGAATAAGATACTATATACAAATAGTGACATGTAAGGAAATAACTCTTCAAGAGATTTAAGATGTATTTAAATGACCTTTGCGAAACATAGGCCAATTATTTTAATTAAAATGCATTTAATAAACAGAGTAGTTGCAAAATACGTTTGTATAAATAACGTACCTAAAGTTCAGCATTTCTGACACATAGGTCATTAGGGAATAGCTAAGTTTACTCCAAGTGTTCAGGTGTTTTCGTCTCATGTCAAAACGTTTCTCCCATGCATCCTCAAGAACCTGCGAAGACAAAAAGAACATCAGGAACATTTCTAAGCACACATGTCACGATTATATCTTTCGTGTTGACATTGCTATTAGGTTTGCTTTCCTGCTCTACGTTAATGAAAACATACTTAGCCGTTGACCTTGAATTTGAAAAGAGCATTGTGTTGTAATCCAAACATTTAATTTTACTATGTGGTTTCTCCTGAAAAGTATAAACTACCAGTATGAAACAACTGATCGGCGAAGGGATTTTGAAGAAAAATTTGTTGTTTGGTTATTATATAATTATGAGTCTTGCAACGAAAATAAATATAACATGCTTATTTTTATTTCATAAACATATTTACACAGTACTTATTATTGAGAAAAAAGCACGAAATACACGCTGTTAGTGATGTCAAAGAAATAAAAGCTTGGTTTGCTATGAAGTATACTCGAAAAAAAAAGTCAACTTATTTGAAATAAGCAACAACTTATTACATTTCAACCACTAGACAAACTTCAAAATTTATGTTTGAAAAGAAAACTAGGCTGTGAAATCTCTTCAGTTTTTAGATTTCCTTTATCACTGCCAGGATAGTCGAAGTACATTATAGGAATTTGTTATAGTAAAAACCTTTTAAAACAATGAATATTACAACAGGATTTTTGATAGTTTAAGGTAATGATATTCGAAAAATTTATCAATTCGCTAACTAAATTGACCCACTCTCGTGAGGAGAACGCGGGTTCGAATCCCCTCTTTGGCTATCATGCCCTAGTAATGATCTAGCTGTCTGAGTCCTTTCCTAGTCACCTTCAGTTGCCCACTTTTCACTCGTCTAAAATGACCGCGGTTTTGCCAGTGTTAAGCACAAAAATAAGATATTCTCCACCTGACATCACCTGACCGGCCCGTCAGCAAGTCAAAAAATGTTTATTAAAATTCACTTTTACTACTTTTTGAACAATTACAATGATTCTTCTACCGATTTTATATGTTAAAGGGATGGTTTTATAAAATGAAAACAAACACTTTTAACAACTTCGTTCACGTAACCTTTATACGAAACGAAAAGGTGGTCTTCAATATCACGTATTTCCTTATTTACTTTCACAAAATAATTCATAAACCTCTTATTCTAAGGGTACGTACCGACCTTAATAATAACTTCAGGCTATAAGTCGTATAGGCCTATATTGTTTTCGGCATATTTTGCCGTCAGGAATCACCTCCCAAAAGGTGTCTGTCTAATTAACAATCATACATTACTTACAACGACACCAGCTCGAAGCACTAGGCCATGCAAGTCGTCTCTTGCCGGTCCAAGAGGAAATTTTTGACCCACTGACCACGTCTGCGGTTGATTGAGTACAAGAGGCATATCCCTCCTCGTTTTGTACACATCCTGGACGTAATAGTAGACTTCGTCTCTTCGTGCCAGAGCCACATTGCTGTCCAGAGGCGCAGTGATACTGTCTGCCATCAGACTTGTGTCGTTCTCCGAGACAAGAAGCCAGTGATGAAGTCTACTGAAGAGTCGTAGCTCAGAGGCCTGCGGATAAGAGTTTCGCTCTTATTGTGTACGTTTAATGCAAATTAGCTTAGCATTTTTATTCACCCCCCACCAAAATGGTTTCTTTTACTCTGTCCATTCTTTTTCTTTCACCTATTCAGTTTTATTAAATTAAATTAAATTAAATATTTTGTGAGTATAACACAACTGAGCATTCAGGAGCACGACCAGTATTATTTGTGTTGATAATTTAAAATATTTTATTGCCTGGAGATAATAAGATTGATCGATTTAAAAAATAGCGGTTTAGCGTCATACAAAAATTGAGATTTTTATATTTTTGAAGGGTAAACATAGGCATTTGAGACCACAGCACTTTCTTGCTATTACTTCGTTTTTAGACCTGCCCAGTCATGAATTTTGCCTTGTAAAGTCGCGGGAAATACTATTAAAATTTTTGTTGTAACAATATTTTTTTTATTACATTGTCATCCACTATCGCTTTAACAGGCATATTGGCTGTTTGTTTTGTTTACTGCGTTTGTGTTAAAATGACACGTTAACTAGTCGGCATTAAAACAGCATTAAATGGTAAGACAATTTATTTTAAATTATTTATCGTACACAAATATCGCATGATTTAAAATTAGTACAGTGCTGTTCATTTGATACTTTAAATAAAAAATAAATTAAAAATAATATTTTTGAGCTATTTATACACGGTGATAAAAACTACAATGAAAAAGTTAAAATAAAAAAGAACAAAAATACAACAATTTTAAAATAATTATCGACCGCGTTCAGTCTTACAAAAAAATAACAGATTCAGTCCAACAAATAACTAACTTTAACGTAATTAATGTTCTTCATAAAGGCAGAAGTATTACATTGTTTGGTTTTTTAAATTTACGTGTACATTTTTCAAGTATTATTGATCTATAATTGACTTATAAAAATGTTATATATATATATATATATATATATATATATATATATATATATATATATATATATAGGATGAATCGTTATTATATGCTAACCCGGCAGAAGTGAATTCCTTGGGTGAATTCATTGGGTCTATTGTGACGTATGAGGGAGTTATACGCCCTCAAGGTGAAGATGAGAAATATGCAATTGGACAATAATATCTCAGTCATATGCAAATGAGATTACGAAATTTCGTATACAGGCTACTGGTGTAAGGATAGATAACAGCAAAAAATTACTAGCGCCTAGATCCAGGACCTCTAAGCACAGTGGCGCATGCGCACTGCCGCGTTCCTTCTCCTTGCCGCTCCTCACACGCCGTGTAACCCCTCCGCCGGCCAGCGTGTTGCCTTGCCATCCACCACCACCGCTTCGGTCGCAACGTACAACCTTCAATTTGGTGAAGATTTTCACTATTATTTACCGCTTAAATGTTTGCATGCACATATTATACAAGCAGTTACCAACACAAACGTACTTTGCTATGTTAAAACTGGCAGAACACTTTACACGGAAGAGAAGCCGGCTAGGTGAAGGCACACATTAGTAAAGTTCGTGTCAAATATGTTGAAGGCAGTTGCCAGTGCAAGATAAACTGCACTGAATATAAAGTGTTCTCGTTTTTTCTCGTCGATTACATTGTATATTTGAATACACATTCATCATGTGTGCCGTGTAAACATATTTGCTGGAGGTACAAGCACAAAAGAGCAAATTTAATATAATAGCTCGTTATTGAAACACAAGCAAATGGTGGTGAAGAAGTGACAGTTAAATTGGGTTTTGAATCGCGGAAGCGTGCGTTGATTAAGAAACTGACCGAAAATAAACATTTCACACAAACAGAAGAACTCTCGGTAGTAGAAAAACCTCCTTCTCTGGCACGTCTAACATTGCTGGCACTTCGGAAGTGTAGGAGTTCAGATACTAATCTGAAAACCACTCCCAGACAATAACCCGACAAATAAGAAAATGACTAATAAAATTTTCCCAAAAAATGAGATGTACAAACAAACGAAAGTCTTTCTCGAAACCAAAGGAACTTAGTGCAATAAAATCATATATATTTTTTATTTTTATGAAATATTGTTAGTTTTGTAGACGAGACTTGTGAGTACATTTTACTTTTACGAATCAATTTTATCTCTCGTAGTTTTCTCATAACGGAGTGTCAAAGTCAAAATTAGTTTTTTATGCTGCCTTGCAAATGATGAAAACCAACTGACCAACTTATACAAAATAATTCGTTGTGAACTTACATCCAAAGAGCTTTTCAATATAACATTTAAAAACCCACAACGTAATATTAATTTAAAAATATTGCAAAAGAACAGAAAAAAGTGTCAAATTCAGCAATTTTTAAAAAATATATAAACAGTTCGCGGGAATTATTCAAATGTTTTTTACGTAGCCCATAGTACGCCATTTAACTGTGAATTATTTCACGTATGCCAGTCAATTGGTTTTCACTATTTGCATGGCAGCAGGACATGCAAATTTTGACATTGACGCATCGTTATGAGAAAACTACAACAGCTAAAATTGTTTCGTAAGAGGGAAATTGCACTCACAAATATTGTCTACAAAACTAACACTATTTCATATAAACATAAGATTATAACTTTATCGCACTTGAACACCCTTTAAGGCACCCCCTACCACGCGCTTAAAATGCGTTGCCGTGTGTCTTTAAATACGTTTTTTTTATGTAGCCTATCTGTTCAACACATGCTTATTGTGTCAATGTACGAAAAGAAAATGTACTTCAAACAATGACTGACAGGTACTTTCAAAACATCACATCGATTAGCAAAATCATTTCCGAACCCCTCAAATGGCTAAAAACATATTTTTCAATATGTTATATATGAAAAACTGCTCATAGGATTCATGTGAAACTCTTCTAGAAACACGCAATGTTCTCCACTTTAATATTTTCACCAATAAAAATATGGGCTGACCACTGAAAGTGTCAGTCAGGCGAGTGATCTACGATACCACTGCACGCGGTTTCAGTTGTCTTGCGCTAGAGGTGATACCACACCAGATAAGCCAGTCAACTTCGCCCTTGGTGCCGTCTCTCACTCAAACAAACACGCGGCAAGAAGGCGAGTGCATTAAGAATTGTCGCAGGCATCATACTCAAAGTCAAGATCATGGAAAACTAACCACGTCCTGGAGAAAACAAAATATTTCATGTAATAGAGAACACATAAATAATAGCAGATTTACATGTTTATCTATAGTAAATAAGTAACACTTTAACACTTTTACTTCGGTGTTTGTATTGCTGGAGAAACAGCTGTTCATTGAGAGACGAGATTTCCTCAGTCCTGAATTCAGCAGTACCAAACAAGGGATTATGTTTCTCAACATAAACTAATTTGTAATTAACGGACTAAAAGTGTTGTGTTTTGTATGATATAATTATATTTCGATAAAAACGGGAACTGGTGTTGATACACTCGTTGAATGTATTAAGGGTGTTCATGTGAGATAAAGTCATAATTTTATGTTTTTATGAAACATTGTAGTTTTGTAGGCGATACTTGTGTGTGGAGTTTCCTCTTACGAAACAATTTTAACTGGCGTAGTTTCCTTATAACGGTGCGTAAGAGCCAAAATTTGCATTTTCTGCTGCCATGCTAATAATGAAAATTAACTGACTTACTTGCGTTAAATAATTCTCAGTGAAATAACATACTATGGGCGACGTAATAAAACATTTGTAAAATCCAGCAAATTATTAAAAAATAATTGCTGAATTTCTACTTTTTTTCTGTACTTTTGCGATTTTTTTAAATTCTAAGTACTACGCTGTGTATTTTTTAAATGTTTTATTACGTATCTCATAAGGTGTAAGTTCACAGTGAATAATTTTGTTTAAGTAGGTCAGTTGGTTTTCACTATTTGCATGGCAGTGTAACAATCAAAGTTTGACTTTGACACCCCGTTATGAGAAAACTATGAGAGATAAAATTGTTGTGTAAAAGTAACATGTACTCAGAAGTATTGTCTACAAAACTAACAAGATTTCATAAAAATATAAACTTTTGATTTTATCGCTTTTGAACACCAATAAGGACCCTCCCTGAATAGACTGAGTGTGTGTGTGTGATTAAAAATCGATGAAGTGGTAAGGGTGCCTCTGACCGGTATATGACATGCATTATCGCTTTTTCACGCAAGCCACTTGGCTGGTGTGCAGTGCAGTGACACAATTATTTTATTTTTGGGCAGCATAGTTCGAAGTCTAATGCACGTTTGTATTGTTTTTTTATCCGGTTGTTATTTTTCCAGATACATCAGCCTGGGAAAACATTTTGTATTTGCAGTTTTGAGGGGCCCGAAAATTATGTTTCTAATTAGGCGTGACGAACTTTTTAAAATTATGGCTACATAGTTAGAAATGTGTGCTCTTTTCGTATATAAACAAATATAATGTGCGTTAAATAGTTTCGTACAAAAATAATAGCTGTAACTCACAGCAACGTATTTTATCGCGGGTAGGGAGGGCCCTTAAGAGCCAGAGTGAGTGGGAGGGTGGATTTTATTTTGTAAGTCTATGTAATAAGAGTTTGAATAGTACTTTTTTTTCTATTACTGAACAACGGTTTAAATTCACGTTAAAGAAATTGCACGTTGTGTTGTTTAAAGTGCTGGAAAAATTGCTTATTGTGTTAAGTGTTAGTGAAGAGGTTTCGGTTAGCCCTTAACATCAGGTCTTTAGCACTGACGAGGGATGACATGTTGCATGAAACAGCGTCGGAATGAAGGGGTGTGGAAACGGGAGATCCCCGAGAAAGCTCGCCGATCAGCGACATCGTCTGGAACGATTCCCATATGCGAAAATATGGGTACCGACCCTAGTAGTATGTTTTGGTTCCTTCTGGGACATGGAGCCGGTGTGAGGATTTCTGCCGAGTGAGGATTTGACCGCCATGTTGTGACGTCACGGCCCCGACCGCCATGTAGGATGACCTTGACCTTTAACCTTGACCTTGACCTTTAACCTTGACCTTGACCTTGAGTGTCAAATTACCAAAATTTTCCAAAATTTCGAAAAT
>PNEQ01105503.1:0-33577 GCA_003012365.1 Medauroidea extradentata | reverse complement strand
ACAGTCATGCCCGAGTATACTCGGGTGAGACTTTTAACCCGTTTTCAAAACTTCATAACTTGTTAAATATAAATGCTAAAAATTATTTCTTACTAGATACTGAAAGCCTCTAGTTGGTAGAATAAGTAAAAACCATTAAAAAATTGGGTAATTTTTGAACGTTTTTTAATATTTTTTATTAAACTGTTAAAGGGTTAAAACAACGGGCGCAGTATATATGCTATACTCAATAGTAAGATTAGATACAAATACCTGCGAGTTAACGTTTTATGACACTATTTTCTCTTCATCGACTATTAATTGGTTACGACACACACTCTTGCCGTTACTTATCTCGTAAATGAATGCGTAGTATGTATTAATTTGTAATTCAAAACCGCCACTTTAAACACACGCGACCCACGCAATTCAAGAATTCAAGTTCCGTTCAGCATACTGCCAAGAACGACGACGAGCAATTTACAAAAACAATAAAAAAACGTATTTTCATAACGTATGGAACAGAGAGAAAAAAGAAATGTTATTTCTATTTCCACATGCTCAGGCTGGCGATCGTATAACATAACAGATTAGCAATGATATTCAAAAGTATTAGAAGTAACTGTTTATGAATGTGTTCATAAGAAACCCATATTTATTACACAACGGACAAGTACACTCCTGACTCAACTCGCTTTCAAGCGAGCGAAACGAAGCCGAAGAGGCGAAAACCTAACTCTGATGCCACCTATCGGAGGGATTTTTAACTCCGTCTGTGGAGTGAGCGATAGCGGCAGTGTGTCAACGGCTGTTGAATTACTTTGTCATGGCGCTAATCAAGTAAAATTCATGGAGGTATTAGTCTATGGAGTGGCAGCTGCCGTACATTTCAATAGTTATCATGTGAAGCCGATCATTTTCGAACTGCGCATGCGCAGGACGTTATTTTTCACGAGTCGCCATATTTTGGGTGGCACAACAACAGCAGAAAGCAATGTAATTATGTAATTTTTTACAAAAATTCGCGCAAATTTTCTATTTGAATCGTACACAACAGTTTACAATTGCTTCAGAAATATAAAAAAAACCTAATTAGCTCTCGCTGTGTGTATGTACTTTATAAACTTGATGAATTTAAATAAAAGTTTCTTACCTGTTAAAAGATAATCCTCCGCAACGATCGACTATGTTTGTAAGGCCAAGAACTGCACAAACTTTCACCATAATGTGTAGTTAACAAAAAACTAAAACATTTTCATTCAGCTCAATGCTATATTTACATGTTTTTGCCACCACTAGCTCTATCCTTGTCTTTAAACGTCGTCTGTTGGCCGACTTCAAATTTGCGCAAAGGCTTCTACTCCATAGACTAATACCTCCATGGTAAAATTACACAGTCAGTAGGTATGTCAATAAGAGCGTTAATAAATATTTCAAAGCATATGGTATACAGAGAGGTCGCTTACATCTTATGTTCTTTCACTAATGCTGTTTTCAAATAATAAAATACACGGAACTACATGCAATAATTCGTTACCAACCATACAAACAATAATGTAACTATTGTTGATGTTGACTAATATGCAGTAACGGCTAGTGATTTTTCAAAGGTTAAATCTTTAGTGCTCACTTTATTCCGAATGACCTATAAGATATCGCGCACACGGAATCACTGTTTCGAAGACCTCAAACATAAATAAAAAGGACATTTTCAGCCTGCCCTACATCGGCATGTAGTAGGGTTGCCAACTTAATCTAACCATAAGCGACATCGGACCCCTTAAATTAAGCGGGGGTTCCGGGGTCCTCCCCGGGAAAATTTTAAATTCTAGGTGCAAATCGGCGCTATTTTTTAGCAGTTTTCGTGCCTCTGAACGTAACATTTGTATCTGGTAGAAATAATATTTTTGTATGATAATTTTTTTTTCTGAATAATATAATTAACAAAGATATATATTAGCTATCACAGTACATACAAACATTTCAGACATTCCATATGCAAATAAACATACACAAATTAAACGTTTTCCCCCCATTAATAAACCCAAACCTTACATTTAAAATCAAATGTCATCTCAGTTATAAAACCATTTTTATCGCTAGATCCTTGTTTCACGAAATTGCTTTTTACCTTTCTGAGGATAGAATTTAGTCAAAAATCAACAGAACACTCAGACACATAAGAGATTCGCATCTTGGTGTTCCGCAAACTGTGTTTCAACCTGAAGACGGGCATAGACCGCAATTCCCTAAGCGTTACATTTTTATTTGTTTTTAACTTATGTTGTGTGGTTTCTTGTCTTTTGGTTGCTGTCCACTGTTCACTGTTTTTTGTCTATTTCCATCTGTTTTTCATATTGGGAATCTGGTTTTCTTTGTGCCCGTTTTGTGTGTCTGGGTGTTGTGTTGGTTTCTGACTCAATTCAATCCTTAGAATTATTGCTGCCAACATAAAAATAAATATAAAAATTAAAAACTGACATAACTCCTCTGTGATTTTTTTTGTTGTATTTTATGAAGAGTGAATTCGTGTTGTCTAACACAATAAAAAACTTGACAATTATTTTCTGTTGTCTTTTTTGTCGACCTGACGTCACAAAAACCTCGGTGCTGATTGGCGGACATCGTTTGTTTTTCATGTCTCGGCAGTCATGTCGTTTCTGACGCGCCATTGTGATTGCGACATAATAGGCCCAGAGACAACTCGAGTTGTGAATAGTCTTTGATAAGTACCACTTCCCTTGCGACAGGTACGATGGAGACAGCAGGTCGAAGTGCTTGGACCAAAATAACTTGCATGTCGACCAGCTGATGGGCAAACACAAGCTCTCTACTCACTGGTTGTCCATCCAAATGCACTTCTACTGTCTGCGGGAGAGAGAAGTTGGGGAGAAGTGAGGGTTGTGTTCGCTGCAGCGCTGCGACTAAAATAAACTGTGTCTTCCGGCTCCTACTACACTCCTCGACATCAGCAGTTTACGAATTCTCACGAGGGTAGGGTTAATTCTACTACACGTTAATAAAGATCAGTTACTACGTTTCTATGTCGTTTTGAAATCGATTTCAAAACACTTACAGTTTTGAAAACGCTCATGGAGACGGGATTCAAAATGTGAGTCTCAAGGTCGTTACACGAAAAATTCGGATCGTATCGGATTGAGTCGAATAAACTGAATAAAAATTATCATACGATCA
Organism: Medauroidea extradentata; assembly: GCA_003012365.1. Lineage (NCBI taxonomy): Eukaryota > Metazoa > Arthropoda > Insecta > Phasmatodea > Phasmatidae > Medauroidea > Medauroidea extradentata. The sequence goes on along the minus strand of PNEQ01105503.1, from coordinate 30,403 downwards.
TTAATAACGATAATATTCTCGTATCCACTTCAAGCAATTTTATTATATGAGCAGCCGAAAGAAAAATAAACAGATGGCTGTGTGGATTTATTTCATGTCATCCAACGTAAATTTCAATTTTACCAACATTATCACAGACAAATTTGGCCAGCGAACTGAAATCGGTTTCAATCGGATCCTAAGTTTGCATGTAGACGGGTACCGTACCCAGTCGGGATTCAATACTCGATTCGTTTTCAAAACGATGTTATGAAAACGTAGTAATTTTGCCACAAGGAAAAATTCTGCCGCTTGAGCGCTCGTATCGGTAATGTGTGCAAACTGTTTAATCACAGAGCTTCCCTGAAGTTTAAGTTACATTAAGTTAGTAATTTAAAACGCGGAATTGTTTTTTTATTCTAAAATTAAATTACTTGTGTCATTTCCAAACCTATTTAAATTTATTTTTACGACGGTTTCATATTTTCTAGTCCCTTAGCGATAGCAGCGAAACTAGAGGCAGAAATTTTCCCTCTGTCAACTCTAAAAAAAAAACACACATTTTCTTTCTAACATGTTGTAGAAATAACCTTAACGAGGGGATGTCTAAGTCGAGTAAAATTTCAACTCGAGTCGTTTGAAAAAGTGGTCCGAGTCAAGATTCCTAGTGTCCTAAACGAGAACCGAGTTAATTACTTGGTCACACAGAATATTTGGGTATACAGAAGTGAAATAACCTGTAGGACGGCAAAGTCAGTAACAAACGCCAACAAAATAGCTTCGCAGGCAAGTAACATGTCGGAAACGCCTACCGCCAATCAGCGTCAAGCGTCTGCCCTGCTAGGCGGCAGCCAGGCCAATAGGAAATGTGCAGTAATATACAGGAACCAGACACGGGGCTGGTATCAAGAATAAGCGGCGAAGTTCGCCCTATCAAACGAACCGACACGTCATTTCACGTCTGTGTTGGTTGTATCAACTTCTAATTAACAGGCTGTTAGCTAACACGGCGTTAGCTTATACTCTTGTTAAGAGCCCAGCTGGGTTGTATCAGACGTTTTTATTCCCTCGTTAGCTTCCAGGGTGCTAAGAATTTTGGTGGTGCTTTTATGTGTAGGGCTATGTTGGAAATATGGTAACTATAAATATATAATTTTCATCCTGAAAACTGAGATAATAAGGATAAGAATGCAATGTTTGAATTTTTTCGTATTATTTACATATTATCTTTTGCAAATACATGTGAAATAATAGTCATGCTTTAAAATTTGTAATTTCTGTGTTAGGCTAAATTGAAAATTTCACTGAAGTTATTACAACTCAAACACCGTGTATACCAGCGGTGTGGTGAAAGTGTGTTGCAAGGTAAGCTGTATTTCGCGACGCCTGTACAAATACGAGAGGGGCCTGTTAGAATTGGCGTCACACTCTAGTCTCGCCACACCCGAAAGCTAGAGACATGAAAAATTCGTGGGTTCATAGATCTGTAGGCTAGCCTCCAAGAATATATGTTCACTCAAGCCCACAGCAGCTCATCATTATAGGTAATTCGGGATAAAGTGAGTACTAAAGATTTAACATTTTAAATTAATCAATAGCCATTGCTGCATACATTGACAACAGTTACATTATTGCTTGTACAGTTGGCAGCGAATTACCGCATGTAGTTCCGTGTATTTTATATTTAAATACTGAAAGAACATCAAATGGAATCAATCTCTCCGTATTTCATATACTTTAAAATATTGATTTATGATATTACTGACAAACCTACCAACTGTATAAGTTTACTTAATTAGCGCCAGCAGAAATTGATCCATCCGGGCTGAATTTCAACAGTCGTTAGTGAGTTGCGTCGAGCGCTCCGCGCTACTGACGCAGTTCAAAAGTCCACCGACAGGGGGCATCAGAGTTAGATTTTCGCCTCTTAGCTTGGAAGCGTTGTTGTGTTTGTCTGTTGTGCAATAAATATGGGTTTCTGATAAAACACATTCAAATGTATTAGAAATGACTGTTTTTCTCATTGTTAATCTGTGAGTTGTGTGTTACAATCGCCAACATGAGTATTTTGATTTAGAAACAGCGTTTTTTTTTTTTGGTTGAACACTACGAAATACGTTGTTTTGTTGAGTGCGTCGTCGTTCATGGCAGTATAACTGAACGAAATTTGAATTCTTAATTTGCGTGTGTCATTATGTCGTGTTTTTTAGTGCCGGTTTTGAGTTACAAATTCGATTTTAATGTGTACATATTTACGAGATTATTAACAGCAATAGTGCGGATCGTGTAAATTAGAATCTATGCACAGAAACCAGTGTTAAAAGACGTTAATTAGCAGGTATTTATAACTAAGAATACTATTGGTTATAAATTTTATTCAATACCCGTGTATTTAAGAGTAGATGTTGTTGATAACATTTTCAGGCCAGTGTAATGTAGATATAAACATTGTACAAGACTATGTAAATGAAAGGACGTGACGATGTTTATGTTTACAATCAGCGGAAAGATATAAATGGGCAGAAAATAGAAATTAATCAGGGCTTATTTCTGAGCTAAATTTATCTCGAATCACCTATAGCTGCTCGCTGATACAATGATACGGGTCTGCATTTACTTACATTTTTATTATTGGGTCAACAACTTACACGAGGTGTCAAATAAGTCACGGGCCAATTGTGAAAGTGACACGAAATTACAGTTTCTGGAATTCTAGATTGTGCCTGAAAAAAAAAAAACGGGAATTTTGTTATGTCCCGACCGATAGCAATGTCATCAATGTGTACAGACGTCACAGAGTACAGCTTCACTGGTATATACACTTAACATTAACATTACCGTCAATGTAAGTGACGCAATTACAAAAAATAAGAGTTTTAACCTATTGACATAATATGTCTGCTGTCTACACAAATCAAATCTTCCTCAGTGAACACTGGAAAAGCTAGTAAAATTTGTTGCAGTGCCCTTGTACGAGTGACGTGCGCAACACATTAGCACTGAATTGTTTAGAAATAGATAATATATCACAATTTGTTTCACAACTAGTTGAATAAGGAAAGCCACTTGTAGGCCAATATTAGGAAATGCACTCATAAAAACCATTTTACACGAGTTGCGAAACTTGCGAGGAATTAAAAAAAAAAAAAAATTACTTAAATGAAAACCAGAAGAAATATAGCACTTAAGGCCCTGTGTTTTCCGTTTGTAACATAAATTATGTAAAAACGAAACTGTGAAACAACACAATGGTCTTGCCTTCAAAATTCTGCCGTCAGTGAAAAAAAAAAAAAGCACGTTGTTAGTCACGAACATTGCCAATCATTGAAAATTAACAACGTATCTACCACTCCGAATTATAAAACCCCGACATGAGGCTAACTTTTGTTTTCCCCACACTTCAGAACACAACTACAGCACAATGCTTAGGCAGTTCGGAATAAAGTGAGCACTCTAAAAAAAACCCTGCTAAATGTGTATTTTCAGCCAATTCGTATCTTTCCGCGCGTAACGGCTGAAGATAGGGAATGTCTAACCTCTGTGGACACGTCACTTAATGTTTGCGCGTGTAAGATATATTATGCCGTCGGTACGAACCTACGCAGTTTTATAAATATATTTTTTTTTTTTAATTATATAAAACACAAATATGTACAATTCAGTTGATTTTATTTCAGTATTGTTGTATTTAAGTAGAATACACGGTATTATATTCGACAAATCGCTGCCTACCATACAACGGTTAAGTTAACTATCGTTAATATTAAAGTAACTTACATACATAACGGTTGGTGATTTTTTTCAAAGGTTAAATTATCGATGCTCACTTTGTCCCGAACGACCTTTAACAATAATTTTGTGACGATTTTCCTTTGTTCCTTATAAATATGAAACTTCACACTTCCTACGTACGAGAAAGCTACACAATTCAAGGTTACGAAAAAAAAAACAGTAATTTAGGAGCGAGACAGATAGATACTTTGCAAAATGTTGCTAAAATCACAACCATAATCAGTACCATCTTAATTTTAAATGATGCTAAACAAAGCATATATTTGTTATAATCAGTCTGGCTACTGAACGTGAATTTGTTTGGTTAGAGACATGTTTCTCGAAACACAGAACCGCTTACACAGTTTGCTTTTTTTCTCTTAAATTAAAGTTCCATACACTCGCATTCAGTTATAGTTTCATGCTATAATGCCTCAAATTAATATTACTTTGCATAAAGCGTTTTAATATTGTATTGGCTTAAACTAGTCAATTATTGTATCTGCTTAAATGAGTCACAGAATTTTTGCAACTGTCATCGCCATCTTGTAAATCGTCTAGCATTCGCCGCTATTTTTCTATTAAGAGTGAGTGATAGTCACCATCTTGGATTTTTGTATTTTATGTCATAACTTTTCTTCTGGGTAAATTATTGGAACTTTAATCTATAACCACGGAATAGAATCCATACTGACAGAATTTTAGACACCATAAATCTTAATTTTCCGTAACTGATGTTACAGATCGTATTGTAGTTAAGAAAGTAATAAGATTTTTCTAACTACAATACGATCCGTAACAACAGTAACGGAAAATAAAGCTTTTTGGTGTGTGAAATTCTATCAGTATGTATTATATTCCGTGGTTAGGTTAAAGTTCCAAAATTGTACCCAGAAGAAAAGTTATGATACAAAATACAAAAATTCAAGATAGTGATTATCGCTCACTTATATATTTATCAGGCTCTCCCACGGCAGGTTAGCTATCCAGAGAATAAACATTTTGGCTAATGATAACAGGAGTTCATACAACGCATTTATAACCTAACATGAGACCAGGCGCTAACGAGTAGACTATTAACACTGTTAACTAACCTTTAGTTGTAATCTGGCCAACCTCGAATGATTGAGCATTCTGGTAATGTGGCTGAGAAAACTTAGGAAAATCGACTTGGCTACAGTTTAAAAACACATATACTATACATTCTTTGGCATGTTAACACTCCACACGATGTTAACAAATTTCCTCATGGAATGTACCTGTAAAAATTGTCAAATTTGGAAACAAGTTTTACAGTGTAAAAATATTTTGAAAGGTTAATTTTCAAATATGCAGTTAGTGCTGTGTTTACAAATAACATACTATGCCAATAAACTGTTTACTGTAAACTGAACACTTGTGATGGCTGCACTGTCTCGAATAATAATTAAAATAATACATTTTACGAACGAAGATAAGTCACTTTAATAGACTCCATTATTCGGTACATCGATTGCTTAATTTTCTGCAAATTTACAAGCATGATCAAACACAAGATTTTCATTACTTAAATTAGCATATTTATAAGAACGCTGTTGAAAATTATAAGCAACTACTCCTGATTGTAAACTATTTAATTAATGGCATGCCAAAACCTCATTACTCTGAAAAAAACTTTTTTCCTCTACTTTCTTTTGCATTGCCCTCTAAGACAGCTCGAAACGATGCCCTCTATCGTCCTCTTAACAACCGAACATTATAGTTAACGTGTCGTCTGGTTCGCAAATAAAGTTTATGTCATCAGTGCAATTTTATTCCAATCGCAATTTTATTCCAATCGCAATCTTCCCAGACAGTACCGAGGAAGCGGTACGATTCAATTTATTATAAATAATTACTCTCACCATTAGTCAATAAAAATTTTAGTTCTACTAAAGTTTGTATTAAGTCTACAAAGCAATGACTAGCGATATAAACCGATCGAAGATTGCTTCGTGCTACCGTTATTATTTTGCCAGTGATTACATTATAAACAGTAAATTCGATTTTTCAAAGAATGCTACAAAGCATTACAACATGCGTTAACGTGGAAAGAAATTTACAAATTGGCGTTGGAATAACAGTTTATTGATAACATGTGTTGCGTTTGTATTTTGTTCATTCAATAGCGAATCAAAACAAAAATTCATACTTTAGGACATGAAAACCACATTATAATATTTATTTGAGCATCCTTCGTTTTTTCTTTACATAAAATTTCAAGTGTCGTATTCCCCTTCAATTTCAGTAAGTATAATTTTAGTACTGAAAACGAAATTATAAAACAATTAATTATTGCAGTAGGTAATAAATACAACTATCTCAGCATAGACAATTAATACTTAACAATATGTTCATCAAATCACAAGACTTGCATAAACAACTGACATACTTACAAATTAAAAATATTACCATATTTACCAACACGTGTTTGTTTGTACAAGATTTTTCGAGAAGCAAAGTCGCCATTTGGCTTGAAGGAAGGACTTGCACCTTCTACAGTTTGAACTTTTTTTACGAGTGAATTTGCTTATGGCTTGCATTTTATTGAAACAGGTCTACGTTCACTCGGGTCGTGAAGCAATGTTTACAAATTTCGATATATATTTTTCTGATTCATATTGTACTATCCATATAATTTTTTTTTTTTTCAAAAGCAGTTTTTTATGCCGGTTAGAGACGTCGGGCACGTAACGGCAAAGTATGTGCATCTGTCAAGTCGACCGTAAGTTAAAAATATGTTGAAAATGTTGCCTATATTTAGTGACTGGTAATTTCCGCGAAAATATTTTTGCACCAGATTGTTTCAAAGTCTTACATGCATATCTGCAGCTTTGCTTCGTGGTTATTGGTAGCAAGTGTTTGTTTAGAGGCGTCACTGATTTGATTGCCCTAATCAGAACCAGGTTACCGCGACACCACCAAAAAAAGAACTAGACTGTTACGCTACTCTTTTGTTACATGACCAAATTGAACGCTGACATATTGCAGCCGAAGATAGGGAATTGTGTACTTTAGTAGGGGCGGGGGATAACGATTTTTTTTCAACAAAAATAAACACAGAGAGATAGACCGTCAGCATTGATCTTGCACCCCTTGGTAACACACATCAGCGAGGTAGAATCCCGAGACTCAGAGTTCAAATCAATCAATCACTGACCACCAAGCAGAGCTGATTGTGTGCACATAAATCATTGAAACAAGTTGATGAAAAAAACTTTCCGCGAAAACTACTGGTCCTTTTCCACGGCAGTGCATGGAGAAATTAGCTCTCATTTAAAAATCGTTGGCAACTTGAGGTAATAAATCTCAGTTGTTGCCGAAATTATCGAATAAGTGGCTGCCATCTTCAGAACGAGCTATAGAGCTATACGAAATCAAAGACTTAAATAACATTAATAATAAAAAAACTACTTGTAAACTGCGCAAAACCGAAATGCTCACATATTTGCAAGAAGACTGATACGGAGCCTAGTAACCGCGCCGTAATCACGCGTATATTCTAAATTTAGACGTCAGTGATTGCACGTCCGTAAACACGTCACTCTATGATACTATTTGAACAAAAAGGTGGCAAAAAAGTGTTCTAAGATTGCTCTGTTTTTTTTCTTTCACATTGGCATCGAGAAACCTGCAATTTTCACTTACCTGTTTAAATATTACTAAATGCAGGGGTAATAGTATTCCCCTCGTAAGGTTAGCAAATATTCCCTTACATGTATTCACTAGCATTAACAATGTTACTGTGAACGCACGAATCTGTGAATAAAGAAAATTAAAAATAAACTTGTACATATAGAAAACTTCGTTAAAAAAAAGTAGCGAACTTCAAAATTCTAACTACCTTTTACAACCGAACACCTGAAAAACAACCAACACCTTCCTCAAATTTTCTGTTTGGCAAAACTAACCTAGACAAAATTTAAAAGGAAGTGGTAGTCTGGGGCACACTGGCGTGAAAAACTGACTTCCTAAACACAGTAAATATGTAGCTGCATATTTATTCATACAATTGAAATAAATATTGATCAGTTGTCGATACATTTCTTTGGCCCTTTGCGTCTGGGGTCAATTTTAAAACAATGTATCTGTATAATTATATTTACTATAAAATGTATGGTTTGAGGTTTCAAACTAATTTTTATTGTATTTCTATTAAGAGACCTACACAGCTGGCGCTCGGACATCGTTGCAGTGAGTTAGGAGAAAATTTTTAAAGCAATATTACTAAACGTATGTTCTATTACTTTATCTACGAAAAGAAAATACATTTAAATATATGATTCTCTATCTTTGTTTTTTAGATATTGTTACTGGCATTTAGGAATTCACCCGTATAAATTTGTAACATATTGATAGATAAATTGACGTATGTATTTTGGGGTAAAATAGTTAACACTGTGTTTCTGAAGAACAGAGGCTTACTTTGGTTCAGCGAAGCGACGACTTGGTGACGCCAGGAAAGGATTGTCGAGAGCCAACTATCAGCTCGTGACATAAGGATGGGGGGACAAGACTGACTCTCCGGACTGTGAAAAATGCCCGAGCAGAGCTTATTGTCTTGTTTGAGAAGGAGGCTAGCCCTGGACCCCACATGGCGTAACTGACTCTCTGATCAACCCCACCCCCGTCCCCCTGCCTTCTCAGACACAAAACAAGCAGGGCCACACCAAGGGGAAAGGAACGACCAATCAGTGGCCGAGCTAGCCACACAATATAAAAATTTTATTAATGAATGTAAAGCGTATTAATTTACATTTTGTGAGAAGCATATGTTAACTTTGTGTTGTAAGTAATTATGTAATATTAAGTAAATCAAATGAAAGAAAAAAATAAATGTCGGTGCCGTCGGGAGCCGGAAAGGCAAAGCTAGGGCTAGGGGGCGTGGCCAGTGTGAGAATAAGAGAACACGGATTGGCTGGCAGTTTAGGCGCGCGGATGTGCGAGTCGCCAGCAGTTACGCACTTTTCAAGATTTACCCCGTCTTGAGAGCCCGGTGTGGGCAGACGCGTGACGACGTCGGAGTGATTATGCTTAGCTGAGGACATTTTTATTGTATTACGTTACTCCGTCTTGGCAGACGTGGGATGACCACGTGATAGCCCGAGGTTGGATTGATATTAAGTTGTCGGTACGAAAGGACGTACCGCCACGCTTCCGAAAGGCGACGTTTTTTTGACGCCAGGGAGCGCGAGAAAAGAAATAAAGAACTTGTTTTAATGTAAATGACTCCTTTAGGATAAACGTATGTTTACGACGTCTGAGTTTCAAAATAGCTATAATAGCCTAACATCATAAGTGGTGAAAGGGATATACTTAGAAACATGGTTCGGGGCCCCTCAGAATGTCTAAAAATTGCTTTTTCAGACTGATGCCATATAAAAGTTTCCAACCGGAAACGTAAACCAAAATAGAGAATCTCACGCTGTACTTTGCTACGTACTTTCCGTAAATAAAATAGAAGAGGCACCACTTAAAGTCCCATAGGAAAAAAACAACTATCAAAACACTGCACGCCGTTTTCGCACCTCGTGCATAAGGGCGATACGGTTGTTGACGCACGAGCCAGCCTAGCTCTTATCGTCCGCCCGTTTCTATAACGCAGAGACGCGAACTCTAGCGGCTGCTTACCCGCGTGTGAGCGGCTCAAAAGCGACGGAGCAGTAGGCCTAAGGTCGACCTTGAAGCGTGCATCACGAGCCAAGCGCTCAACTATCGCGCAAGGTGCCATAAAATCACACTGCAGCGTGTTTGAAGAAAACGTTTTACACCGAAACTAACACACGTATGTTCACGCCGTTTCTCCACGAAAAGAACACACACTTCAGACGACTGCCCTTAAGTACTTTCAAGATAACACACGTATTAGAAATTCCCTTTTAGGGCACGTCAAAATGGGTTAAAACTGGGTTTTCAGGCTACTATAGCGGAAAATATACTAGCCGAATACATGTGAAACCACTTAAGGGTAGTGCATTGGACTTAAGTAAAATGATTTCGTAAATAAAACAATAGGGTCACCACTTAAAGTCCCATAGGAAATTTGTTTTTTCGCGAAGACTGCACGCCTTAAGCGTAGAGGCGACGCACCGTTGTATGGCCCATACTACGTCGCCCTTAGCACCATACCTCACTCACACAAACACATGTGCCACGAGGCGGGCCCCTTAAGCGGTGACCATATTGGTGGGAAGTCAGCAACTAAGTTCAGTGCAGGTCGCAACCTGAGTTTCACAGACATCCGGTTGGTAAATTTTGAAGTACGGAAGTCTGAAAAGGCCGTTTTTAGCCACGTTGGAGGGCTTAGGAACAGTGTTCTTTTATGAGCGTGGCGTCTTAAAATGACGTTCCGACCTTGTATGTAGTTTCTTTTCTTTACTTACGTTGGCACAATGGACACACGTGGAATATTTTCGTACAAAAAAAACTGTTTACGAACACACTGCAACGTATTTGAAGTGTCCGCCTTAATACTGTTGAATTTTATGCATATGTGTAAAATCCTAACAATCCTGTGGTTTCGTTAATGCAATTTCCCACATCGGTTCGAAAACGTTGTGCGACACTTCAATATTTCACATTCATGGAAACACTTTTTCATGTGTGACGTCTTTAGTTAGGACGTGTTTGCTACAGTGCTACTGTAGCGTATATGAAGCTTAGGATGAAAAACGCACACACGCCAAGGACCCAGAGCTGGCGCACGGACAGTAAAAACTATCCCAGCCAATATATTTTCTGTAGGTTCTTCCACACGCAACACACACAAAGCAGGAACGCAATATATATTGTGCAGTTATCTACAGTATCTACACTAGCATATGTATAGTATATTCACGCACGCAGCCATGGACACATATTTCTAAAACGCGTTAAAGATGCGGCTTTTCATCAGCTCGCGTGAGGTTTCTTGTTGTAAACGTCATCATTTCACCTCATGAGAAACCGTTTAACATAGCTTTCGCAGTACCGCTTAACTTTTAACCTTGATGGGTTGACGTGCGGAAAAAAAGTATGTTCCTTGCACTTAACCAAAATATTTTTTTTTTTACCAGAAGGAGGGCTGAAACAAGACTAGGTGATGAAGGCGGAATAAAGACGGGGGAGGGGGCCTTCCCGCACGCGAAGGCTGTATGGCAGCATTTTGCAGCAGAATGGCTGGGCGATAAGCCCGCAGCTTGACGAGAGACGGCTAGGGGGTGGGTGGAGTGGGGGGCGCTCAGCTAACATCGTCACTTCGTATGCACCATGTCAGCCCACACTTTCTCGTCCCCCACCTCCCTCCAATAACACCCTCGGGACCCTTTTTCGACCAGGTTTTGACGTTGCCAACAGGGATCAGGGCGTTGGTCTCACCCTATCAGGCAACAGGAGAGCGAGCAGAAGGGGGTTGCTATGTATTGGAAATGCATTATGCTCCCTCACAATAGCTTTCCTCTTACCAGAAAAAAAAAACAAGTGCGGGGAAATGATCGTACGAACAATGTGTCTGCAAAATCTTCAGCAAACGAAGGGTAGGATCATGAAAAGTTTTCTGCTAACCAGAGAACTAAAAATCGAAAAAAATCCTGTTGCTATTTCTTTTTTCCAGCTTCCAGAATGAGTGGAAATTAAAAGCAGGGGTATTTATTTCCAGTTTATGGTAATAAATTAATTTCGCTAAGGGATAAAATCGTTAAGCGCAGCCCTAACGTGTCCGCAGACACACACATAACACTCCTCCTTCCTTCTCGTTGTTCGTCTTGCCCCCTTCCCTCCTCTCACACCATCCTTCTTTCCTGATGACGTGTACGCCATAGAAATCAATAGGCAGCTCGTACCAACCCTGACGCGCAGTTAGTCTGGCCGGTCGCCGCTAGAGCGCAGCGTGAACGGGGTCGCAGCGCTGCCATCTCGTGACGGCTGCGGTTACTATCGCGGTGACCACACCCCTTTAACGCCCGTCATAAAAGTTTATGGACGTCATCAGATACCCCCGCTTCAGCCCAGCGCTTACTAGTTCGCTCGCCGGGGGACGGCAGGACGCCAAAGAAGAAAAAAAAAAAAGAGAACAAAGCGGAGATTAAAAAGAATTGAGAGTAAAGTAGTCAGAGGTGTAAACGGGCCGATTCGTTGCAACCCATTGAGCTAGTCTACAGCATAACTGGCTTTCCGCTCCATAAAAATTAACACACGGGAATTAATTAACACTGCAGAGGTCTACTGTTCACTGCATGCATAGTTTATTAATCCCATGTACAATAACAACTGCTGTCAAACAATCCGATATTTTTACTGCTGTGATCTATAAAACTGGTATGATTCGACTTCTCAAGCAAGCATTCTCACACACAACATAAAATTCACCACCGATTACCTACACAATAATTCAATTAATACTAACTTCTAAAAAAACTAAATATCGGGGGAGGGGGGGGGTTGTAGACTATTTGCTAGATCGTGATGTTTTGTTTTCCATGCTCGACGTTCGCCTTATTCCGTTGTTTTGTTCCCATTTGACTGCACCAATGATAATTTTGATAATTTCGGTTGTGTCGGATACTGAACATTTGTTATTCGTATGGAAAAAAATTGCAAGTTCAATGACCTGCATGTTAGAATTCTCTGCTCTACTATTCTCTCGCCCCTTATATTCGTTCATTGCATGTCCTTCCAGGAGTAAGCACTACAGGACAAGTGCGTATGGCTTGAGTGTTCTATAATGCACGACGACTACTACTACTAAACGATCATCACTACTCTGCCAAACTTCTGTTTCAGGTGCCAGCTGGAGGTACGAGAATTTATCGTAGACTTAATGTTACAACTAGGTAACTAGGTAGCTGGAGATATCCAACTATAACACTGAAAATTGCTTTAGTCATACAAATGGTTATTTTTTGAAATGCAAATTTCTGTTGCATCAATACTCCTAATTAACACATTTATAAATGTATACGTATCAAAAGGAACAATCATACGGGTAGTGTAGACATCTGCGGATAACTTAATCATGTAAAATTTAAGTTACCCAGTTCTTGCACTAAGCGGACGATATGTACTCAATAGCATGCATGTGCTTCAACAGAACAGCAGTGGCCCCCGGCAGCTCTTATAAAAGCCGGCCAGAGGAAACAAAAGAGAGCGATCCCTTCCAACCAATATTTTCTTCTAGCTTTTCAAAGCCTTACTAATGGATCCAGTCGATCCTCTTTACCTGCAGCGTGCTTATATGAAGAGACTACTCTCATTTCAATGAACCAATCACAGTAAGGTTACTGCAACACCACAAGTCTATGATTTCCCGGTAGAACCCCATGACTCGTAACAGTTAAAACGTCCAATCACTGGCCGTGAAGCAAAGCTGCAGATGTGTACGTAATGCACTGAAACAAAGTGGGGCAAAACATCACGAACATCAGCAGTCCCTACCCATTGGAGATGGTTTCAGATGTTTTTCCTGCTAGACGATCAACTATTTATACTGGAATTCACCATCTTGGATTTTGCCAATTAGTTTTACACGGATGCCGCCATATTTCCAATTTCACCAAGAGTGATTCATTAGTCACTACATTTGCTACTAGGGGTTCTTGGTCTGTTCGTAAATGATTACGAAAGTTTAAAAGTAATCTCATATATATATATATATTTATTTATTTATTTGAATTTCAGAAATTAATATTTTAATTATTAACAGGAAAGTTTTGATTGTGTTTAAAGTTAATGCTTACAGCCAGCCCCACTCGTGCATTCCCCAACTAAAGCCTGCAGTGGTTAATTATTCTCATTTTAGTAGACTTTACGTCTAGTTGACAGCGTCGCTACTAGAGAATGTTGTTACACACAACTTACAAGGAACGGAACTGGAGTGAATAATTGACTGCGACCTAATGGTAAGAACCTATAGAGGCACGAGTATTTCGTGTATTGATTCTAGGTCAGGTTGAATGTCAACAACGTATACTTCTCCGTCATCACTGTGATCGGACAACAGTTGTTTTGATACACATTTGACGACTGCAAACCAGTAATAAATAAGGAAATAACTCGTGGGGAAATCACGTGGTATCCGCATGCTCGGTTAGAAGTTAACGAACAATCGACAATGCCCAGTTCGTGTATAGGACTGAGAAGTCTAGGCTGCTACCAGACGAATACGCAAAATAATCGTGCCTCTCTCTACCTATCATCCGCCTGGAGCGAATTCGGAAAATAATTGAAAACCAAAAATAGGATTGCAGGGGCCGGGAATCGAATAAGAGTTCTCCTTAAAGAACATTCTAAAAATATTTTTAAAATTTTCCACACTTGCATATCGGAGCGCTAAGAATGTAGGTATGATAGAATTGTTTCCCAGATATCGACGGCAGCAATCCTCAATTTTTTTTATAAAACAGTCAAATGTAGGCCTACACTAAAGTTACCAGACTTTTATTGTAACAAGTGTAAAAGATTGCATATTTACAAGACGGAAGTATAGTAATTGTCCCATACTGCGTTTAGGTTAAGGGTTCTAACTACCTCGGAGCCCTGGCGGAGGAAGAATAGGATTTATATGTTAATTTATTTTCAATAGCACTAGGTCACCTTTTGTGATATTTCTTCCGAAAAAAAAAAAAACATTTTCTGCGCAGAAAAAAGGAGAATATCGCTACGTAAATAAAAGTGCAGAAAATAAATTATGACTAGCCATTTTCACGTGTTTTTTTTTTTTTTTTTTTTTTTTTTAGTGTTAAAATGCTTTTTTGCCCACAATTCCCAGGGTATTGAAAAATACTGCTTACACGATCCATAGCAATGTACGCGGCACCGAGACGAACAAAAAAGTCAGCGGTGGCATATATGTAAGTTCAACAGTTACTGAGACAGGTGGAAAATCATTTAACCTGTAAAACCCTATGCTTGCTCCCGCCGTGACGTCAAGGTAGGCAGCGCCCTTAATTACTTCCTAAACATTTGTTACAGTGAAGTACAACGTGTTACCGTGGCGCCGCCTTGCTCGGCGCCTGCAGTCGTGCGTGAATCTGGCTAGGGACATGATTACGAACACATATTATCCCGATCGAAAAGTAACGATGAACTGCTATCCTTAATCCATTATCAATGACGTCACTACTTTCAGTCATGCACGTGTGATGAAGTGTGACTGCACATTCTTTAACTTATCAAATGCTGTAAGTTCGAAATCGCCGTTCCTGTAAAGTGGTTATGGAACTCTGAAGAGATGATTGTCTTGTCCTAGGTGAAAACTCAAGACTCATGGTAGCTCGCAGGTGACTCAGAGATCAACGAGAACATGTTGAAAGGAATTACGGCGGCAGTGTGCGGAGTTACTATAATCTCTGGTATACCACACCAGCAGGGTGAAAACGATACGGAAGCCACTAAGGTGGAAGAAGTCGCCGAACAGTCCGCAGGTCAGGGTGTCCACAGAAAACTCTCATACAATTTCCCTGACTTTCCCTGGCCAAAATCTCAAATTCCCTCACTTTTTAATATATTATCTACTATTAACAATTTTCTGATATAAATCAAGATAATTCAGCCTTCACCATCCCCAGCTAGCGTAACTCTCTCTCTCTCTCTCTCTCTCTCTCTCTCTCTCTCTCTCTCTCCGCATTCTTCATTTATGGTTACTTAACTTTATTGGTCGAAAATAAGCGAGTCTTTCTGGTTTAAATTTAATTGTAAATTTTAAGAACGAAGATTATTTTTAAATGTTTCTAGACTGCATAATATTCACACATCTAGGAAATGATTGGCCTAGTTTTTATATGTTATAAACAAATAGTCTGCAGTAAAAAATGTTGAAAACAGCTCGATGCATATGAAAGTGAATGAATGTACGAGAAAAATAAGGCCAAACATGAGAGAGTTCAGTAAAATTATGATTTGTTGTTTAAGCATAACGTAACGAAGCAACTTATAATAAATGCATTTGGAGTATTCCTGCCCACCATATAACTATTAAATTTCCATTGTAGCTGTTAATATTCGGTTTTAAATTGTTTTACACAAAAATTATGCTTATATTTAGTGCTAAAATTGTTTAAGTACATAAAATTAATATGTTTGATGATATTATCCTACAGCAAAAATGCCACATTTTTGTCCCTTGTTTGCGTATAATTCGGTTATATATATATATATATATATATATATATATATATATATATATATATATATATATATATATATATTAACAAGCATTATAATAATGAATCGCCAACTACACAAATTAGTTTTGCGCATAAATAGATAATCTGCAGGTATTTTTTAAGTTTGGTTTTTGTGATACTTTTTTATTCGCTTCATATATTTATGCTACGTAGTAAAATATGTAGATCAACTGTGTCATTTATAGTAAGTATTTGAATAAAAAACATACGACCTAGTGCGGTTTCTTACGCGCAAGAGACAAAATAATAAAAAAGTGGAGAAGAAAAAGCAATATATTTTAAGTATTGGCACGAAATTCGTTTTAAAGACTCCTTCGATACTATCTAGTAAATGCTGTACTGTAAACGTAAGCTTTTATTAATGAATTTAAGTCATTTTTGTTAGTGTGAGATTATACACCAGCAATTGCGGACGGGAAAGTTACTATTTATTTGAAAACTGTTCGAAACACTAGAACCACTATTCGTACAGTCCTAGTGACTATTCACCAAACAACCATGTGAAAAAAGAAATGCTTACACATTCAGGGTGAAAACAGACTGCAGCATAACATTTTCCCTTCAACTAGCATGGCATTTTCCCCTCAAATCACTATCACTGGAGAATTTCCATTTTCCAGGTTTTCGAGAAAATTCTCTCATTCTTCCTAACCAAATCCAATTTGTCTGACTTTTCTATGATTTGCCCTAAGTCTGCGTCGAGAGATCATGCCCGGCGTCCATGGTGTCAAAATTAATAATTCATTACTGACACGCTATTTCTTACACGCCTCTTTAAAGCCTGCGCAACGAACTGCCTTGATAAATTCTAAGATAAGGGAGGCTTAAAATGTTAACCCTCCCTGTAATTGTCTTGTCCTTCTGTCATTTATACTCGTAACGAAGCGTGTTTATAGTTTGTTGTATATCACGCCCTCTTTAAGTTATAGCAGGAAGATTAAACTTGTTCTAGGCAGTAGATGGGATGAAGTGGTAAGCACAGCCCCACACCATAACTATAAATGGCGTAACATTTTTTATCAGTTAGCATTCGATTGATGCTATGTATTTATTTTGTCTTCCACGCGCCCCCTGACAACCTCAAGATCATGGTAGAGGAATACTTAGGGTGAGAAAAGGAATTGGAAAAGAATCGGCTAGAACTTGTATTAAGACTCCCACCTCAGCATTCGCCTATGGAAAACGGAAACTTGGATGGCACGAGCCGGGACTCGAACCCAGTTCCTCCGTAATGCGAGTAAGGTGTTGAACCTTTTAGCTGTTCTGTTGATCTGCCAGCCTAGGTGGCATGTCACTGGCGAAGAACGGTCACCAAGTGCTCTGAAAGATGCCTGCTGTTGTACCCACGTTGTTCAAGCACATGGGGGGCATATTTTTTAAATTCTCGCGCATCTTGAGGTTCTTGCCGCAAATCACAGATGTGTGGTGTCTCAGTAGCCAAAATCTCATTGACACAGTCAAATTGATGATACCACAACACAAAAGACACGCTGCCAATAAGCAACAAGAAGAGCTGCAGATGTGTACGTATTGAGTCACTGAAACAAACTTGTGTGAAAATCATTTCACCAAATTCTGAAGTTGCCAGTCACGATGAAAATGAAGAAATAGAGTGTTTTCGCGGTCATTTTTAGGCTTTATAATCTTGGCTTAGAATATGTAAGAAAGTATATGCGGATCCAAGACACGTTTATTTAAAAAATTACGTCATAAAATGATAGACCACAATTAATAGAGGTTAATTGGACAGTGTTATGCAGAAAAAAAATTCAACCCACATTTCAATTTATATCCAAAAATCAATTAATATCCAAAAAATAATATCCACGTCCAGAGGAATCTGACAAACTTACTAAGTATGATAACCTCATATTAATGAAAATATGCTACATATTTTTAAGTAAACCATAACACAAAATCACCTTGAGGGCATTCACCATGCTTCAATGTTGTTTGCAGATTTGAGGCTTGACTCTTTCTTGCATAACACTGTCCAATTGTAGGCGAGAAGACTGCATGCCAGTTACTGACTTGCGCCTAGAGGCTAGGATGAGGTGAGTTGCGCGTTCTGTGTCGCCCTTATCTCTCCGCTCTTCTTGGACTCGAACCCGCAAAATACACGTCCACTCACGCGGCCACCTACTACCTACCTACTTGTGTGTGTGTTTGAACACCTCCAGAGGGCGTGGCACATAAATACATAATTCAAAGCTAAAAGCATTAATCCATGACTATAGTTTTGTTGAAGCCAATTTGCGAGGATTAAACAATAGCAATCCTAGACAATAGTTTTAGCCAACGTTTTAAACAAATTTGTTTCCAGTGTTACGCACTTTTGAGGCACAATCTCTGACGCCGGAACCTCGTGTATTTGAGATAACGCGTAACGAGTTAGTAATTCTGGATAAATATTTATTCATTAAGTTGGCAAATACCATTATCTAGGACTGCCATTGAGTATTTTATCCATATTGGCTTCGAAAAAAGCGTAGAAATCAATTGGTGTTTTCAGCGTTTATTTACCTACTACGCACTCTTAATTCCTAAGTGAATGTAGGTATGCACGGGTTGGTACAGAGGATCGACGAGATGTCGGGGTTCTCGTGGACGCGACTCGCGAGCACGTACAGGCCTATAGTATCGAGCGAACTGCTATCATACTGTATGCAGCACCACTTGTGCGCCGTTACAGAGAGAGGGTGAGCGAGCTAGGAGAGGTTGTATGTTTTATGAACAGCTGTTCTTCCACGAAGCGACCACTAGTCGTGTCCCTTCTAGAGGAGAAAACCCGCGCGCTGCGGGTTTGTTTATTCATCTTGCGGGCCCGCCTGGGCCCAATGCTGTTAAGGCGGAGTTTGGCGCGCCCGCCGGCAGGATCACGTCAGCTTTCTCCATGCATAATACATGTGTCACTTGGTGGTATTATTATCTTTATGAAAGAATTCTTACTGTGCTGCCAACCCTTACGGGCAACTTTCGTTATTTAACGATTTCGCCGTTGTTCTACCACCCCGTTGCACCGCAAATTCCGGGGACTGAGAGAAGGATCTCCTTTTGTAAGAACTTGAACGTTTGGTTGGGATTGGAAGTTCGTCAGGAGACAGTCCAGTGCACGCCTGGGACACAGGTTTAATTATGATTACTCCCTATACTTCCCCGCAAGACCAGGTGACCGTGAAGTCCAATAAGAGGACTGGAAAAGATATTTAAATAGCATCTCTGGAATTGAGGGAGACTAGGTTCACATCACGCTTGAAATGAACACTTAATGCTTGTGCTGCGCAACTAAAACACGAGATCGTCAAATCCCTACGTTACTTACACTACCGAACATTAAGACATAAGTAAAAGGTAGAGACCGGAAGAATTCACGATTTCACTGACCTGTAAGCTAACCTTCAAGTATATATCTATGTAATCAAGCCGACAACAGTTGCCCATTGGCTGCTCAATTGACACATTGTCATTATTTGACTGTACCGACATTTAGTTGCTTCATTACAATTGGCTGAATGTCCTGCACGATGTGTCAAATACGTCTTGGACCAACTACAAAAGTGACACGAATGTTTTAAGTTGTTTGGCTTCTATCCTGTGCACAACTAAGACGCAAGAAAATGTCTCGAGATAAATGACTTGCAGGCGAGACTCCATCGCACTGCACTATACAGTACACTCTCAAGACTCAGTTGTTTGTCATTGGCTGACTTCACTCCAGACCATGTAGGACGGAATACGGTCTTTGTTTATTCGTATGTTTGTTGCTGACTCAAAATTCCCCATGGTGTGTCGAACTGTAAACCGATCGCAATAGTACCAGAAACGCATACGTATTTGAATTCTAGCTTTTCTTACATACAATGAATTCTTACATTTTTCCAGCCCTATACATAACTTAATGCATAGTAGCAATCCCGTAAAACAGAAGAAGAAAGAAATATATCTCGGAAAGACAAATTTAGATCAATTCTATTTTCCTCCAATTTTAGTCGCATTACTTCAACAATAAGGGACAAAATTTGTCTTGAATATTAAGAACCACTTTTCTGCTTCTATTAGACAAATTACTTACATGTGACATCCGACTAGCTGTATATTCATTTTTTCAAAAGCCCTTTGTATAAATAACAAAACGAGAAAAGTTGTGACGTGAATGACTGTCTTATTTTACAGACTACATTTGATGCAGAGGTAAAGCTATCCACCTTCAACAAAACAAGTCAACACGACATTGTTTTCTGGGTGTTATATTTGCCTCGGTTTTCAGTGTATTAGAACTTTGAATAACAGTGATTACGTCCGAGTAAAACCAACACGTTTTGTTCCAAATTTCCGGAGATGTAAGCTCTGACTCTCCCGTAAAAAGTTTACTATCGTCTTATTAATTACACATTAAATTATAGTTCTCAGTGTGAAAATAATATAGGCGGTTCGCGATAAAGTGAGCACTTTTGAAGATCTAGTTTCTTTTTCTTTCAGTTAATTTATAGTTTCCTGCCACTATTGATAAAAACAAGCAACCTAAGTACGTATCAAAGTGAACACACTGTAACGTACTCAAAAGTTAACGTCTAATGACATAATACATAATATTTTTAAATCATCATTCTAGGCAAGGTGGACGTCAAAAGTATTTACTTTATCGTGAACCACCTATAACTAGAGACAGGAATAATTCCAAGGTTGACTGACCTGTAGGCTAGCCTCCAAGACAGTGTGTACTCACGTAGACAACAGCGGCTCATTGGCTGATTGCTAATACAGTGATACTACATGAGTAGAGGTACGTCAATTTCGCGGAATCATCTGGCAGTAGACTAGATTTCTCAGTCCTGTACACGCTCCGGATACAGTCGATTATTCATTGGCTTACAACATTACAAGCGATAGCTCTATGAATCATTTCCTTATTTACTACTAGCTTGCAGTAGTCAAATGCGTTTCGTGACAGCCGCCAGTTAATCACACACCTGATTATGAAGTATACATTTTGGCGTTCAACCTGACCTGGAATGTATCTTCGAAATTGACGTACCTCTATACATGATTGATCCTGCATTTAGTTTCTTCATTATTATTTCTTCAACGCTCTCCAGAGTAGTGTCAAATAAGCCAAGTTCCAATCGCAAACGTGACACAAAATTATAGTTTGTGTCCTAGTTTGTGG
This sequence comes from Medauroidea extradentata, assembly GCA_003012365.1. Taxonomy (NCBI): domain Eukaryota; kingdom Metazoa; phylum Arthropoda; class Insecta; order Phasmatodea; family Phasmatidae; genus Medauroidea; species Medauroidea extradentata. The sequence continues at coordinate 9,307 of PNEQ01105503.1, read as the reverse complement.
CCAAAAGATAACGCGAATTTTTCAGGACCCTACCCATAGAGCATATTGCTCTGACGAATACATGTAACTCCGTTTTGATAATGCACCTAGTGTAAACCTAGTGAGGAGGTTTATTATTGGCCCTTGGCACCGTCACCAACCAACTGTAAACTGTGAGGATAAATATCAGAAGTGAATTAGCTGGTAGCACGGCAAACTGAATCCCACACGCCAGCAAAAATACTTCGCTAGCCAGCAACATGGCAGAAATGTCTGCCGCCAATCAGGGTACGGCAGCTGCCCTGCTAGCCGGCAGTCTGGCCAATAGGAAACCTGACGTAACAAGCAGGAGTCCAACACACGGTAGTAATAACAGCCTCGGGCAACCAATAAGCGATGAAGTTCTCCCGTATTAAATGAGACGCCACGTCAGTTCAGGTCTGTATTGCTACTCAGTCTGTAACCTAGGGAAGAGTGTTGTTTACGTAACTGCCTGCTTCCGATCTTATACATTACTGACAATGATTATCCTAGTTTTAAACACGTATTTCGCGAACGAGTATGCGTAAGTAAAGGTGACAAAATATAAAGTTATTGCAAATTAAAGTAATGTTTTTTGTATACACGTTTGTAGAGCCCCTGATTTTTGTTGAAAATAATTTTGCAACATGTTTCAATGCCTTGTGTGTGCATCTGTACCTTACCTTCATGGTCAGTGTTAGAACGTTTTTAACTCTCAGCGTCTTCCTGTTACACCTGCCAATCAGAAACATGTGATATCTCAGTAACCACGCTCTCATTGGCACAGTCAAATGCGCACGCCTCTGAACAAAGACACACTGCCAATAACCGTGAATCACAGCTGCAGATGTGGACGTAAGGAAATGAAAATATTTGGTGCATAATTCTTTGGTGAGCGGTAAGAAGGGAATAAGTCATGGTAAAATATGATGACACTTATGTACTTCTTCCAGTTCAGTGAAGGTGGTGAGAAGGCCAAAGAAACATGTCAAAATAATGAGAATTGTGCCCTATTGAACGCCTACTATAAGCGGCAATAAAAGCACAAGTGTCAAAGGGCAATAATTAGACTTATGCTCTTCTTTCGCCCTCTGAACAATTCTTTCACCAAACATCAGTGGCGCTACACATTTGCACTGTTTGTGGCGACGCCAACGAAACACATCCGAGAGTGACGTCACAAAACAGAACGCAGTAGCCTAGTTACTGCGTATGTTCGGCATAACGTGGACCTCCCAGCTGATAGGGCAGGCACGTGACAAGTTGTACTGCGATCTGCGGAACCCATTAAAACTTTCTAAGGAGAACACGCACGTAGGAACTTGGACACGTGGGAGCAATCGATAGGAAATGTCTTCCTTCCGAGAACTTCGGTGCGAAGGAAGAAAGTAACTAGGAAGACGGTGGAAAGGGGTTGAAGAACATGTGTGCCAGGAGAAACGACATTTCAACTTCAGCTACAGACACTCCATTTGTCATTACGGGGACATACACACAGAAACAAAAATGTTGTCGGACATATTTCTTAACAAATTATTTTGTGGTAAACACATTAATATATTTGGTGACGACAATTTTTAGTGGTAAGAGCAAAATAACCGTGTAATGAGCACAAAGTAAAATTTTGCAAGGTAAATACCAACACAGTATTTTGTAGATGCAACACATTACTTCCGTACTTTTTCGCAAAAAATTTTTTATTGCAATGTACAGGAAATGTCAACTTCAGCTACACACACTTAATATATCATTACGGGCACACACACGTTGAAACAAAAATGTTGTAGCACATATTTCGTAACAAATTATTTTATGGTAAACATACAATTATATTGTGACGACAATTTTTAGCGGTAATGAGTATAAAAATTAATTTGGCAATGTGAATACAAACACAATATTTTGTAACTGCAACACATTACTTCCGTGTTTTTTTTTTTTTTTTTTTTTTTCGCAAAAAGGTTTCATTGCAATATGCAGGATGTCATGTAATACGTGGAAACGGAGTGTTCTAAAAGAACCTGATATAAAAACTAAGTACTCTTTCGTAAAAAAAAAAACCTCAAGTCCCTTAGTTTACGAAGTTAAAAAAAATGCGAAGTGGAATCACGTAATAATTCGTGGGTACAGACTACACCACATAAATATGTAACCAAAACTAAGAGGAAAATACTCGTTGGTAAAATGTCTTCAAGCCGTTTGAATACGAATAATGACATGATAGGAACAACTTACCATACATTTTCGCTCAATGGTGCCTTGGACGCATCTCGTAAACTAAGAGCTGACGACTTTTCTGCTTAGTTTCGACCTCTAATTTACATGCGGGCATTCCGCATCCGCGAATTACCTGACACCCTACACATTTAAATTACTTACGTGTAGAATAACAAAATTCTTTTCACCAAAAATAACTGGCTCTACACATTGCATACGAGAGCAAAATCTGTAGGGAACCCTATTTCTGGTGAAAAGATTTCACGTGGCAAAAATTCATAAATTTACATTTGCAAGGCATATTAAACGCTTTATAGACGTTACTTGATACTGCATTTTCCACTTGTAAAATTGTTTTAACTGTAAAAATATTTCCAAAATATTTAAAGGTACACAATGGGATTCTTTTGTACTTAAAAAAAATTTTTGAACTGACAATTTAGTTCAATTATGGCAATTTAAAAAAAATTCAAAAGGACAACTTTTTTAGTAATATTTTAGCATATTGTCCATAATATTTAATTTCAGTGTAAATTATTTCATTCTAGTAAGACACTTTGTTTTTGTTATTACCGTGTTCCCGTAACTGCGAATTCTGACTTTGGCATGCTGCTATGGAAAAACTGTGACAGCTAAATATGTTTACAAGTGGAAATTGTAGTCCAAGTAACGTCTATAAAACGCACTCTATGTCGTGCAAGTACAAAATTATGCATTCCCACCACGTGAACGTCCTTAACTTCCGGGCCTGTGTCGTCGGGTCTGGCAAGTCAGTCATACTTGTTTGCTTCTATTCCGTATGTTTTCCCTTCTGTCTCTCTTTCTCCTCTCAAACATCCCCGCAACATCCCCTCCGTGTGTGCGTTCACCCGCTTTCCAAACTCACCCTCTCATTGACTCCCACTCAACACCTAAAAGTGCGAAACGTGACCGAAAAAAAAAAATCAATTACCGGAAAAACACTGCGCAGATTTAAAGAGTTGTCACTCCCCACACCTACCTTCCCCTTAGTCAAATGCTCCTTCGTCTGCAGCAGGGTTTCTGGCAAGGGTTGTCGAGCTGTCAACTGGAGGGGAGTGGATGACTAAATTTAATTGGCACATCTGGCTGGTACATCAAGAGGTATCAACAGTTCGGCGCACATTGAAGATCACAGTAATTTGACGTCGCCCTCCCCCGCTGACGTGTTGAGTACTTGAATACTCATAAGCCACGCGTGGTTAATGGTCCTTATACTTATCAAGCCAGCAGACACGCAACTTATCTGGCAAATCCGTGTGAAAATAATCAATCATCTCAATTGTAAAGATAACTGTTTCAGATTTCTTATTGTTATTTCGTTCAAGATAATACCTCAATTATAGGGCGACACCGTTGGCCGGCTGGTTTTCTAGAAGATCTCCCGTTTCCCCCTGCCCTTCATTCCGGCGCGGCTCCATACTCGTCTCATGTCAACCGTCATCACAATCTCTTCACTTCACATTCTAAACTGTGATTTAAACGTGTATACTTCACACAACAAACTATAAACCAATATATTTTTTAATCCTTCCTGTCTGGGTATTTCCTAAGACATTTTAAGATGATAGAGATGTCTCTAAAACTGAGCTGTAGAGAAGTAATTACTTTTAACACTGAACCATCATTTTGTCTCCGTAATTGCTGTATGCATTTTTTATATTACGGGACCTCAATTACACACGATCAGTTCACTTTTAACTTATATTAAGGTTGCTAACTGGTAGGCGACTTAAATGCACTGCAGTGTGTCGAGAAATGTTTTTATGCGAAAGTATTCCGCGTGTGACCAGTGCACCAATTAAAAAAAAAAAAAAAAAAAAAAAGATATATTGCGGTACGTCATTGAAACGTCACCGCACACATTACAAACACTGTTTAGAAGCCCTCCTGTAGATAAAATCAGCCTATTCGGAGTGCCGTACTTGAAATGTACTAACCGGATGAAAGTTAAACTCAAATACAAAAGTGAATCCGAATTTCCACAGATTTTCCACCTGTGAATTACAAGGTCACAGCTTAAATTCTCGTACCATAAACTGTTCGACGGCTACATTGCATGCTAAGTCAACGTAACGTTTAATTGCGATGCGTCATTTGTAACATCAGCATTTAACATAATTTTCTACATTTTTTGCACAGTGCACTTTTCTGGCGTGAAACAATCAAAGAAGTATGCAGGAGTGGAAAATTAGCGTAAACCTACCCTACTTCGTTATACCAAGGTTTCGAACTTCAGTAACAGAATATGTTATACATTTTAATTGTGATAACGTATGCACTGGTCAGTAATTTTTGAAACTACACATGCCTGCCTGCTCTCTGGTGGTAATCTAATGAACTTGATGTACAGATCTTAACCAGTTCAGTGAATCCCGCACATTAGTTCATCACGATATATTATATTCTGTTTACCCTACTTAAAACAAACAAACCAATCATTTAAATTATAAATTTGTATTCGTGTAAGGCTCGGAAATTATGCATAGTTAATGCAACCACTCAAAATATTATTTTTTCCAAACGAGATGACACGAGGACAACTCTCTTGGAGTAAGATATTTTGATCAGTTCTTAACATCGAGGTCTTCAGCGTTGGTGAGGGGTGACATACCGTGAGTGTGGAGCAGCGTCGGAATAAACGGGTGGGGAAACGGGAGATGCCCGAGAAAACCCGCCGACCAGCGGCATCGTCCGGCACGATTCCCACATGCGAAAATCCAGGGACCGACCCCGCCGGGAATCGAACCCGGATCGCCTTTGTGGGAGGCGAATGGTCTGACCATTCGGCCACCGCGGCCCCAAATCTATCGGAAATTGGTTACGTGATTCGCCCATAGTTCAAATTTAACGTTTGAACCAAATTCAAATCCAAAGCAGTCCAGTAGCTAATAGCCATGCTGCAGATGAACCAATTGAATCTACGGATATTGCGTTCATGTCACTGCGGTGTTTTAGATGAAATTTAGTCATATATCAAACGTAGATTTCTCAAAATCTATATAAAATGACACCTGAACTCCCTTAAACTAATATTGTAATTATTGTAATATCTTGGACGTTTCAGTTACTAGTCATGAAGAAATAAGGAGACCAACGTGTAAGATAACTCGGGGGAAGATGCTAGGCATAGAGGTTTTTTTGCGTTTATTTAATTATTATTCAAACTTGTTTTAAAATATTTGTAGCTCATTACTGACTAACACAAACGTCCAGCGAAAATTGTACCCTATCGTAATATTTTTTACATATTATCTTCAAACATTATGGCTTGAAAATTCCTTAGATGTTGCATCTTCCCCCTGAGTTACCTTATATTTAAATTGTATTTATCTATTTCCAGGATTTGTGTTTGGGAGGGGAGGAGGGTCCCAAATTTGAGAATTTTACAAAGTAACACCGATACCTCACCATAAAGTGGAAGGTCCGCCCCCTCCCCCACCGGGGAAGGATAATTAGGATTTCAGGGTGCAAAATGGTGTTATTTAAGCTGTTTCCGTAGGGAAGGTGGGTTCTGTACCCAATGGACCCCCTTCTCACTACGGCCCTGTTACAGAGCACTAAATAACCACGTAGTTCGATTTAGCATAAACATTATGTCGTACTTGGTAGTTTGGTATTTAATTTTTAGCTTGTAATGTAAGTAGCTAATTTCTAAATCTCCAATTTTAATCTACCAAATGTCCGCCATGTCGAATTAACATTCATAATATACATGGAAATATATTGTTACAGTTTATTTTGCGAATAATGTTTGAAAACGTAAGTTAAAAGTTTTGTCGTTTCACTGTTATTATTATTAAAATACAATTTCGCTTCACATTTGCATACATAGCTTTGAAAAGTTTCACACGACCACAAAGAAAAATAATCAGATATTTATTAATTTTTGTTTATAACAATGAAAATATATGAGAACGTCAAAAAATCCAGAAACGAAAGACATAAATATTCAAACATATGCAACGTTCCAAAATTACATGAGGCCGGATCTTGTCAGAATACAGTAATCATTAAATTCTTGTAAAAAAATTGCTCAGTGCAATATATTCCACAAACGCAAATTTAGCTAGAAATGCCTCGACATTAAATAGCTTCGTGTGTCACGACATCATCTTGGCGTGCTGCGAAACGTCTGAGAGTATGTGACATTGCACTTAACAAGTAACATAAATAAATTCACACAATATTTAATTAAACATAAATTCACATTCGATAACTCATTTACACTGCGTGAAACTAAAGTTTGACATAAAAAAATTATCCAATTGTAACACAATGGATCTACGACTGCAAATTACAAACAGCTGACTTGTAAAGACTACCTGCGCGCGCAATGTATGTTATTAGTCTCCTGTCGCATTGTTGCCAACTCCTACGTTAGTCTTCTCGCGTATTGTTACCAACTCATGCGTATAGTGTCCACACGCAGAGCTGTCAACTGGCACGATAGTCTCCCCTGCTGTTGCCAACTCGTACATTAATTGCCTCACGTATTGTTGCCAACTCGCTCGTTAGTCTCCTCGTATTGTTGCCAACTCATACGTTAGTCTGACATATTTGTGCTAACTCGTACGTTAGTCTCCTCAACTCGTACGTTAGTAACCTTTCGTATTGCAGCCAGCTTGTACGTTAGTCTCATAACGTATTGTTGCCAGGTTGTACGTTAGTCTCCCTCGCATGTTGCTAAGGTACATTTTGTCTCCCCTCGCAGAGTTATCAGCTCGCATGTTAGTCTCCTCGTATTGTTTCCAGCTTATACATTAATCTCCTCTCGCTTGTTTCCAGCTTGTACGTCCCATCTCGCATTGTTGCCAATTCGTACGTTATTCTGTTCTCACATGTTGCCAGCTTGTACACATGTCTCCTCTTGTATCGTTACCAACTGGTACGTTAGTTTATGCTGTCACTGTAGCTAACTCGTACGTAGGTCTCCTTCCGCACCGTTGTCAACAAGTATGTTAGTGTGCCATGTGAAATCAGTACATATGGTATGGTGGCGTGAATGTTGAGAATCACTTACGGAGGATGGGTACAAGGGGCGGGTGCCTCCTCTGAGAGCAGATGGAGCAGAGTGTCTCCGGAGACAGGGACCACACCCCTCCCTTCACCAGCAGGCAGTGCGCAGAGCGCCCCGGGGCGTCGCGACGCACGAGGGGCAGGCAGCCCCGGGGGCGATCCGTCATCGATCCTGGCGCGCGGCAGCCGGACACGGGCCGAGTCGGTGGTCGCGGGGATCCGCCCCCTCAGCCGGGGTGCGGCGCGGCGATTCAAATATCTTATAATCACACTTATCAACTAACTGATACCTTGGGGTGCGTGGCTAAATGACCTTGTGTTGTAGGACGCAGAATTCGTCGTCAAATCAGTACTAATGTCATCGAAAAAAAGACACACGGTTTCATTTAACAAAGTCTCCTAAGATAGTAGAAAAGGGAGAAATGTGTTTTCGATAAATCGTCAATATTTTATATTGAGGGATGTTGTTTGCGTTAAAATGATGCCTACGTAAGGTGTTCTAATGAATGCTGTAAATTGCAACGAGGAACTCTTAGCAAACCCTTCAAAACAGACGATCCGAAAGGAAGTAAATGAACACCAGCAAATATTTTATGCGAAGTTACATTTTTAAATCAACTCGATATGTAATGAGGAACAATTTTTCTGTGAATGGGCTTCTATGAATTAGTTAATTTTTTTATTTACAGACTACTGCATACATTACGTTACATGCTTGCGTGGGCAAAGCCGCGGGCGAACGGCTAGTATTTACGAAAATTTAAAATTTATGTTACTTCTTTTATATCTTTAAAGGGTACATTTTAAACACTGCGACTTATTTTGAGAATATTATTTCACATCTCAATGAAACAGTATGTAACACCCGTATTCTAAAAACTAAGAAGAAACAAGTAGCTAAACAGCCTAGTAGGGGGCGTGGCACATACCTCAACAACACGAAATACGTTACATGAAACCTAAAGGCTTCTGGAACTCATTAAAAAGAAAGGGCTCGTACAGAAAATCTTATTTACCAACTATCCAGCAAACGTCTTTTTACCGGAGTAATGAGTTTCTGAATTATAATTTCTGGTTCTATAATTTAGTACTTTTGATTCCGGCGGGAGTGAGTATTTAAGTGAATTCTTCATTCTGAAGAAATATACCCTTACGCAGTTAGCAAAATCTGCAGTCAAGAATTGCCTTTTTTATTGTTTTATACTAACAGACATATTTTAAGAGATTTCTAAATGTTTGTTGCAACGGGAGCTTGCAATTAGAATTTATTGGTTTGTGGTCATACGCCAAATTCGGTCAACAAAACAATAGCAATGGAGTATGTCCACAAACCAATAAATTCTAATTAGACATATTTTAAGATTAAAAAAGAATTATTTAACGTAAATTGATGTACTGCGCTTACTAAATGGGATTCATGTGATTAAAAATAATTTGTAGTACAGCCTATTTAATGGTTAGAAAGTTATTTATTGACCGACAATAAAATGTGTTTTTAACTGTATTCTAGCCTACTGACATTCCGTAGTAACGTTTTCAATCGCAGACGTTTTTACGATGACAAAAGTACATAATTACTTCCGTAGAAAATTCAAAGCACATCTCATTTTAGTCTTCTGTCATAATTTAGTTCACTTTGTAGTGAACCAATAATTTAATTTTAAAATAAAGCAGCCTGGAAAAAAATTTTATTCGACGATACTGAATTTGAGAATAATTTAGTTTTACTTAGCTTGAGTTAGTTTCAGTCAATTTGACAATTTAAACACTAATTGTTTACACAATGGGAACCAAAGTGTACTGAACACAAACGTAACATTTTTAGAATAAAATGTCGACTGACATACCATCTAAGACGTACAGTGTGTTTCGATTCAACACAGAACTGGCAAGTGGGCTGCCTACCCACCCGCAACCGGCGTGAATTCTGCTCGCGGCGCGCTAGCGACGGAGCTACGTTCGATTTCACTGGTTGCCGCCTTCTTACGCAGCATTCTAAACGGTTTAACTCTTTCAACATATATTTACACAGACTTTGGAATATGTTTCAACG
>PNEQ01105502.1:13040-26597 GCA_003012365.1 Medauroidea extradentata | reverse complement strand
TCATTGTTTGCCCTTCCCCTCACCTCCTCCCCCCCCGTACACACACTGGTTCGTTCTGTTTGTGGGTATGCGCCAGAATTTGGCATGTGTCTACGGAGGAACGACAAAAACTGTTCAAAGGACAAAGTTTTTTCCAAGAGTACTGGCATAAATTTGACCTACTACTGCCACCAGCTGCACAAACTTTCCATTGGCAAATTAATAACACTGACCTTCATAACATTCAAGTTATAATATTTCACCTCAAGCCAAATAGAAGCTGAAAGACTTCGTTGCATAGTGAATCCAAGCGAATGTCTAGGTTTTCAGGAGTGCACAGTTAGAAAAATTTTATACTTCCAGCTGGTATTGTGAAGTAAAAAAAGAGCAGACTAATTTAACTTTACCATTGGATACCATAAAGTGGTATCGAACAGAAAAATAAAACCCATCCACTCCTTTTTATTTCATGCCACCACTTGGAAATAAATCATCTTTAATGTACTTCACTTGAAAACTAACTTGACCGAACAAAAATTTTTTTTACGTAGGACTCCTTATTAAAAATATTTCTAAAGACGTTAGTAGTAGTCCTATGTAAAAAAAATTGTAAGGTTAGATTTTAGGTTATGTTAGGTTAAAATAGGTTTGAAAAGGTTAGGTTACCTAACCTAATCTACCCTAAACTTAATGTAAACCTAACCTAACAATATATTTTATGTAAGACTACTACGTCCGTCTCAAAAGACATATATCAACAGTAAACTATACATGAGCAATAGTTTGGCCGGTACACAACGTGAAGTGTAAACATTAACCTGTAAAACCAATAATTTCGCACGATGAGTAGTGATTCTAAGTTCATTAATAAAAATGTTTCTACAGTGATGGAAAGTAGTCATGCGTAAAGAAAATTATAGTTTACTTACTTTGAAATGTTTATTTTTATTACAAGGAATTCACTACCAGCATGTGCAGACGTATTTGATGCGTACATTTTACTTACGATAAACTATATTGGGAGAAAAAAGTATTCCTCCATTTTGTAATTACGATACATGAATGCAGGAATTTCTGTGATATTCCACTGGTATAAACGTTAACAATTCACAACAAATTATGAACACAAATAGAGACGACGACTACGTATTTCGGCCATGATAAAATTACTAAAACAGTATGTACAGTTTAACCAACAATCGCCATAAAAAGTTTTTTGTGATTTCACGAAATTAAATTTTGTTGAAATCTTCGAATTTTTTTGTAACTTGAGATAGCACTTATAAACAATTTGGAAGTCGAATTAAAAAAATAATTGGAAAATTGAAAATTAAATCAAACCAATTCGGAAAACGAATTAAAAATAAAATGGTAAACTGAAAATTACATAATTGCTTTAGTATATAAAATTATTTTCGTGAAATTACGGTTAACACACTTTATATATATATATATATATATATATATATGTGTGTGTGTGTGTGTGTGTGTGTGTGTGTGTGTGTATATATATATGCTTTGCCGTGAGAACAATGCGAGACGAAAAAAAAAAAAACATGATAAATCTGCGCATCATTCTCCTTTGGTGAACTCAAAAGTTATCATTATTACACACAAGTTAATATAACGAGTATACCGATAAAAAAATTGCGTCTTATTCACCAGTCATGGCATAATACGCTGTAATAATTTCATTATTTACCGTGAACTGTATAAAAAGTTATTAGGGGGGGGACATACATACATACATACATACATACAGACTTACAGACATACAGACAGACAGACAGACAGACGCGCGATCTCATAAGCCTATCTTTCCTAGAGGAAAGTAGGCTAAAAAGAGACCATGTCACACATTTAAAAATAAAAATAAGTAAATTCACATATCTGTGATTAACAGTCTGGGCAGAATCCCATAAAACGTTATTACAGGGTGCTCAGCCAATCAGGAGAGTACTTGTCTAATTGACATCTTAAGTGTTCCAACTAGTTGTGTCTCAAGCCTGAAGATGGGAATAGATTGCAATTCGTGAAACGCTGCATTTTTCTTTGAATTTTACTTGTGTCGTGTTGTAGTCTGTCATTTGTTTGCTGTCTACGGTCCACTGATGTGTGTATTTCTAGTTACATCAACTTCCATATTGGGAATCTGGTATTATTTATGTTTGTATTTTGTGTCGTGGTGTTTCCGAAATTTTACCAAATTATATCTTGAGAATTCTTGGTGTTCAATGTAAAAAAATAACCTAACCTAATTCTTCTAGAACTGGACTATTCTGTATTTTTCTTTCTATTTTTGTACTTCGTCATTTAACACAGTTTGGTCAACAAAACTTGGGCAATGGAATATATCTACAAACCAATACATTCTTAACGTAGAAAATTAGTTTACAATTTCTCTATAAAGTGGATATACTGGTAGTAACGAAAATCGTCTTTTAAACTAAATTTAAATAAAACCCACACAATATTAATTTATCACTCTTATTCAGGCCGTTATTGCTTAATATGGACTGAAATTTTTTAGATTATAACGTGAAATGATAAAGTTAATTTTCAGGATAGCATTACACTAACTTTACGAGAAAATATGACCCTCATATTCAAGTGACTTTTTCATAAGCTTTTATCAGACTCATCATGTGAACTTGAAGAATAAGAAATTATGGATGGATAAATTACTTTTTTATATGTTAAATATTATAATTTGAAACATATTTTCTTATTTATTTGTCACTTTATATTGAACTCTTGCTAACCAGAACTCCTACCATCACACCCATTTCTGCTTCCTCGAACAACCCTGCTATGATATTACATTTTAAGATAAGCAACATGTTTTTAACTATTAGAGTTAGGAAATTATTTAATTATATAAAATAAATATAATTTGTTTGCTACTTTGCAGGAATGGAAGCAAATGAGAAGCTTTTCCATAACCTAACGAGTGGTTACAGGATGGAACGTCCCGAGTACGCCACACGAGAAATGTAAGTAGATATTTTATCTCTCTAACAACCACGTGACAGATTGATGAGCATAGGTAATACTTGGTGGAAGAAAATGTTTCCCATAACAGTAACACATACACACACCTGCGCTTATAATTTTACCATAAATGAAAATTGATTCATTGAGCTATTTGCTTTTCTTTCTCTTCCGAGATGATATTTCACGTATAGAACCGATATCATGGACATATGCCATTGAATGATATCGGTTCTATACATAATACCAACCCATTGCAAGAATCGTTCAAAGATAACATGATATTTCACGTCTTAAGAATGATTACGTACGTCCCTATTTTGCTTCAAATGATATTTAGACTGTTCTCCATACAAAAACTTTTGAATATTATTATTGTACCAAATATCGTCCAACTCTTATATAGTTGGCCAACAATAATAGTAATTTCCTACGAGCGGAAAGTTTTTCGCTTTCATAGTTTTCGTACAAAGGCTACCAAAGTAGTGATTTGACTGGTTTAAATTCTTTCTCATAGTGAAATCTATTTAAGGGATACGAATGAAATAATTTAGATCAACAGTAAATGTATTAAGCTACATAATGACACATCTTTAATTGTTTGTATGATCAAAATATACTTGAATGTTCCTACATATATGGCTATCATTGAGTAAAGGTATTTAAAGAATATTTAATTGAAATTACAAGGGTATCAATCTGTAGCGTATATTACTTTCCTTTAAAATTATTACATTTGTGTCCTTTGAATAATTTTACTTTGAGGAAGTAGCGAAAATTGTCATATCGCTACTCAAACACGCGCTTGTATGAAAACTATGGAAGTAAATAATACCTTACGTGGGGAATTCTACTATTAATGTAACGTGTAAGATTAAGACAGTGTTTGGTACAGTTATAAAATTACGAGTTTTTTTTGTCCAGAATGCTCTTTATGTGTCGAAGTTTCAGCACAAAGAATTACTTCACTGGAAGTGAAGACAGAAGTTTTGCTGCGATGGTAAAGGACAATAGGCTACAGTATCCAGAGAAAATATTTCTGCGTAAACTTCTATCTTTTTGTACGTTTTCGACCGTTATTTCCTCTGAATGTTTAAAGCATGCTGTAAAAGCAAAGAGAAAGTAAAGCTACTTTATTTTTGTTCTGTTGTAATGTATGGTGTACATTTTATGTATGGCAAAATTATCTAATTGTACTATTTAAATACAAACAATGGGGAGAAATACTGTAATTCATCTATATTAGTATAACGTCGGTTGAATTATTCGTTTAGGCTGTTAATGAATGTTTGATTTATATTTTCGCTGTTATTGATCTGGATAGTAGTACAGTATTGCAGTATATGGTGCTCTGCTACGTCTCTACACGCTTGCTATTAGATTTTAGGTAAAAAAGGCCGATTGCACAGTCATATTGAATAAAATATGAAGTCTCTCCGAGTAAAATGTGAGAAATTTTCATTGCAGAGACAAAACGTGAGTGTAATCTAAGCAAAATCTGAGGAGTTCTTAAGGTAATGTTCGTTGGGAGGGCTAAATTAATTGAAGATTATATATAACTTTTATGTTAAGCATGGAGAAGTTCTGCGTACACCGTCGGCTTAGTTTGCGTTACGTTAATGTTACGGCTTAATCTTTTATTTTATACTAGAATTATTAATATGTTCCCGTGCGAGTTATGTCGGCTGTGTCGGACTATTATTTCTCGTGATATAATTTTAGGAACCTGATGTGGTGTTTTCGTGTACTGCTGGCGTATTCAGACCTTCCAAAGTATTTTCTTATGCTGCAATCAATAATGGCGGCAGTAAATAGAGGTTAGATTACCGCTTGGAGGAGTACAATATTATATTTCATGATATAGGTAAAGTAAAATAAGTATCGTAAGAGGAGGATACGTGAGGGTCAGATTACACAAATTGAATGTATATTTTATGAATGGGAGCTCGATGGCAAATATGGAATGAGGCCCTATTATGGAGAAGGTATAAAGTGGGAGATCCCCGAAAGTATCCGCAGGCCAACGACATAGTCTGACACGATTCCCACAGGGGAAAATCCGAGAATCAAACCCGATAGACGTTTATGGATTGCGAGTATTCTGACCCGCGATAAATGAATGAATAAATGCACGCAGTGCACTTTTCCTAGTACCATGTGCCGGCAGTATTCCGCCGAGTGAATGTGTCTCCCCGCTATGAAATGTATGTTAAAACTTCTTTTATTGTCTTGGATTCACTTGAATTTCAACTTGTTATGAGTAAAACTTTCAACTATAAGAGCAAGTTATAATTTTTTTAGTTGGTTAAATTGCAAGTTCCGATGAAAATATTAAATAAGTTTTAATTGCCTAATTCTAAATATGCTTATGACAACCATTCAGAAAGGTATACTTTCTCTTTCGAACTAAACTGCATTGCGAAATTGTTATTAGGAAACAAGAATTCAACGAAATCTATAAGTAGGTTAAATAGCTTATGGATCGCCATATATTCAACACATGCTAACTTACCAACCAATTTATACTTTTCAAACTGTTTCCTAAAAATTTATATTTACGTTCTTACATGACACATTTGCATTAACGGTCCCACTAAACTATTAACAGCAGCACATGTTCTAATTTTAATTTATGTGCCTCTTTACCACTTTTCTCTGTTATTGAATAATTTATATGAATACTTGAGAAATATAAGAGAGTATTAGTATGTTTTTGCAATACTATTCAATTTATATTAAAAATTTAGGAACGTATAATTTTAAGTAATAATATTAGTTACAAAATGTAACTAAGGTAAAGCAACTCTTAACGATTAGTTGCAATGGCAATAAAGCAATGGCCTTAGTTTTAAACACAAGAGTTAACCTGTATGTGCTTGATTTAGACTAGCACAAAAATAATAACAAACACAAGGCAAACCTGTCTTCTAATAAATTTTGGATCGGTTTTTAAATTCACCTGATGACAATTCAAAAATATGTAACAATTTTCCTATCAACTGTAGCAACTTTGCCTCCTCAAAACCTTTATATTTATCTCCACATTATCAAAAATATTACAGTCATTTTCCTGTACAACCAAACTAAACAGAAGCAGTTTATTAATCCTCAGCAAATTTACTCTTTCTCCCTTTATCTCTTGCAACAGTGAAGTGTCGTTTCAAGGCTAACACTTTTAAATAGTATTAGTACCAAGCTAGGACACAACCTGAATGTAACCACCTTTTGAGGGTATAGCATGTCTCACATAGCATATATTGTCCTCATGTTGTTTGCGCTATATAGTGCCACACGGGCAGAGATTACAACGTAAGGCGATGGTTTGTTACTGGTAAATATCAATGTAAACAATGCAAGTAGTGTTGCTCAGCAGGAATGCTGACTGGTGTCACCAAGTACTAATCATTTGCTAGTTCCTGTGACTTTGTTTTAAAGTAAAACAATTGTTATGCCGACGTCAAAACTGGACCCGTATTACTCTACGGTCGTTCAAAAATATTTGAAAATAAAAACAAAAATATTTGTTTAAAAATTACTGAGAGGCAACCTAGTATCATTAGGTATATATTATTTGTAATTATATCTTAGTCAGTTAGTGTTTGAAATATTTTTTATCGCTAAACTTCGCTTAAATCAATTATTCATCAATAACAGTGGCGTATTTTTTTTGTCTTATACACTGTATTCTTATCGCCGACGCTAAACGTTGAGTCCGACGCCAGGAAAGCCGCTATTCATTAACAGTAGAAAAGGTGAATAATATTCTGTTTATTTTCGAAGAATCATCATATTTCAATAAATGTTACTGACATTTCAGGCATGCTTCTAGCTGTCACAATTTAACTTGTAATACGAGGTACAGAAATGTTTAACTATTCATCCGAAAGCTTCTTGCAATATTATATCTGGGACAATGTGATTGAATTAGAATTCCCAAAACTAACAAATAATGTAATCTTAAATTTATATTTTGTTTGTCTACATACTAAGTTGACTAAACTGTTTTACCCATATAAATATATTACTTAAGGAATCTAACTCTTCCAGTTACTTATAGCTGGCTTTGTACTTATTAATTAGTTGATGTGGAACTGTTCTTTGATTAGTCCTGTTCGTTGCAAACGCACCGTGTGTTCGCTTCCAAGAGTGTGTCTAACTATCCCAGTTTCTCATATTTAATATGCGAGATTTGTACAGATAGACGGAGGATTATAACTCTCATTGAAAAAGCTGTTGCGAGTTTGCTCCAGTTAGCTAGGCCTATCAACATTGTTGTGTTATAATTGCATGACACCTTATTTACCACTTTAAACAAACGAAACATTAGTTTTCATCACTTTACTCTCATGGTTATAGAAGCTATATCTTTTTTGTGTTTACGAATTTCAAGTATTGCCTCGACAGACTTATGTGTTTGCTCAAAGTTAGGAATGCACCATAAATTTTCCCTTAAAAATTCATAACAATAATAAACATTACCTGTTGTATTATAGTCACAAAATTCTAATTTTAACCTTCTTTTCAAAGTCAAAAATAGGCTTATGAGATCACCTTTCTGTGTGTTGGTATGTGTGTCTAGGTGTGTGGTGCTCGTGTGCAAGTGTGTGTGTCGACCACTCAACCCCCCCCCCCCAAACATCCAAAACATTTGTACTAGTGAACCGAATTCCATAAAACCTTTACGTATATAGTACTTTGTAACTTTTTTATAGTTTGTTTACGCCATTTTCATATTTTCAAAATGGCGGCTATCTTAATTTTTGTTTTGGTCAAGCCATATCTCTATGGGACCATGCTTTGGAATTTATTCAAACTTGGTATACATATGTATACTACATGCAAAGCTAACTTGACATTTGTGTCTTTCGTTCATCCTGTGTGCATATTTTCAAGATGACTGCCATTTATATATTTTTAGCATATTATCACATATCTTAAGAAATGTTTTAAAAAATTTTACCAAAGTTGGTACACACATACTACATACATAGCTGACCAGAATATTGTGTATTTACTGTCGGTTTATTGTGTGGAGGTGAGATAAGCCACAATTCATGCAGGGAAAGGGCCGAGTGATGGGAGGTAAGAGGAGACGGACCTCCCTCTCTTGCTACGCTTCGTGCCTTTGCAAATACATTAGTTACTCTTTCTTCGGAGCAGGGTTTTTGACAATGGAGTGTCGCACGCAAATTAAAATATTGTTACAAGTTGCGGGCTAGGTACGTTTGGGGATGGAGGTCTTTGATAAAATAAAGAAAATAAATCTAAACTAGTTTATTTACAACTGTATACACAAAAAAAACCTATATCTATAAAGATTTACCACAATAAATGTCAAACAGAACAAATGACTACTATTTACATAAAGGAAAAAAATACATCTACATAAGTTCTCTGTATATGGAAATGTTCCTAGTCACTCACAATAGTGGACCCAAAGAAATAATACCAAAGAATCTTTCTGGCCTAGAAACACCTTCTTCCTACTACTTGCTGCGGTCCCACTCGCTGGACACCCTCGAACAGTCGTCGCAATCCAATACTTGTCACTATCACTTGAGCCTACACCAGGCACCTGCCAGCAAAAACTCTCTCGCTCCTGCTGCAGCTACCCCTTACATACCCATACCACCCACACCTACTTCTCGAATTATCTCGGCAAGTCTATTTTCTCCAACCTCCTGGAAAGGTGTCGCTTCAAAGTCAAGCACCACCCCGAGAGATAAAGAGGGAACAGGATCATTCCAGATCACGATATTTCCCTCGGTTACCCGATATTGGGTGTAAGTGGTTATCATGGAGTAATACAATCCATGCAACACCCGAGGAGGTCATTTAGGGCTGCCGCCACTGTATTGTATTTCGCCGCCCTGCCCGACAGCCACGGCTTCGAGGAGTGGGTGAAAAGAGGGGTGTCCTAGCTCCGCCACCACAGTATCGTACTACACCGCCCAGCCAGACAGTCGCGGATCGCAACAATATCCAAGAAAGTATTGCACAGCAAGGAAAGAGATAATTTAAGGTGGCTCAGGATAATATGAACACATTTGAAATTCTAGTAACGTTTTACCTTCCAATAAATTTATGTTTTTTTTTCTGTCACTTTTTAATACAAACAAAGCAACATAACTAACAATCAAAGTTGCCTATGTTGTTTATATCGTACTAAGAAGTAAATGTCTGAGGTGACTATTTTATAGTTATTATTTAAGACAATATTGTCTTCAAATGTGCTCACTTCATCGCTATCCACCTAAAGTCGTGTTAGTAGGGTGTGTTATAAATGCTGCGGTAGGTATAATTTTACACATTTGCTATTGATAATCAAAACATGTGTATACATATACTATCAAAATTCACAAATTTACTAATACGGTATACTTACCAGAAGGTTGGTGTTAAAGTAAGAGTGAAACTGCACTAGTACAAACCAGAAATAATAGTCACATGGTTTATTACTTACTAACATGCTGTATAAACCCACAATGTGCAGTGTAAAAATACTAGATTTTTGGTGCAGTTTTACATCAATTTAAATCGTGTAAATTAACCCATTAAAACATACCACTGTCACGAATTCATTCAGCTAAATGTTTGACGTTTGCCCACATAGTTAAAAACAAATATGATGTGAAGTTACATTTATAACTTCTAACGTATTCAACGAAGGCTCAGAAGTTGTAATAGGTTCAAATTTATTGTAACGATACAATTCAAGTTACTATTTTTCAAGATGAAAATTTATAGTTATTAGGTTGAGTCCATCATTACGACTGTCAGATCTGTTAGTTGTAAATTAAGAGTATTAATTAAGCACTCAGCTGACAGGCGGGATAGACAGTAATGGTTGTATGGCAGGACCCAGAAGGGTTCCAGTTAATATATTGTTAATGTGTGGGCAATTCTCTGAGCTCTTTGAGATAGAGAGTTTATAATTAGACATAAGAGTTGAATTAAATTACTGATTTACTAGCTTACAAAGCTTTCAAAAATACACAAAACAGCAATAAACTATAACTTTCACAGACATTTAATTATGCACACAATTACTACTGTGACAAAGAAATGTTAATTAAATTTGAGAATTAAAGCAAAATAATATTTACCATTAAACAAAGACTACAAGTCACAATAACAGTTCAGCCATATATCCAATCAACAGTCTCTCAAATAGTGACAATGTACAACCTTATCAGTCCGAAGTGATGATGACTCACCATGTGCTGCTCAGCACCCCGAGTGCACCACTGTCTTCACTCTTGAGGTCTTCGGTTCGACTGCCGTCGCGCACCTCCTTGTTGTCCGTCGACCCAATTCAGCAGTCCTATTGTTCTGCCCAATACTGCTCCGAAGATAGGTGCCTGCAACCTCACAGTAGACTCTGACATCACTAATATGTCTTCACCAGTCTCTCTCCATAAGCATAGCACCTTCCTCTAGCACAACAAATAGCGAACTCTCTCCAAATCTGATGATTCGGGGCTTATATACCTCGGCAAAACTCCGGGGATTTACCGAGGTACAGGGGTCTAAAATATACATTAAATCATGCTGCGGACGTGACTTGAGACTCGTAGGCCGGACTTGTAGGGTTAAGGCGCAGTTGACATATGTATCTATGACGTAGCTCTGCATGACTACCACCATATAGTCTTCCGGCTTGTGAGTCATGGACTAGTCCATAAGGTGTTTCGACAAAGCTTCCATCCAACCACCCAGCCCTCAGAGGCACAGCATGCATCAATATGCAGGGGAAAGAGAAAGCTGTCAGTAGACAGGTGGGACTTACCCCATTAAGTACTCATTAATTAAAAATATTTATTAATCATTAATTAAGTAAACTTATTTTATCAATTATGTTTAACATTGTGAATGAAATTGTGGTAAATTTTCGATATATTAAATAAACAGTTCGGGAGTAACCACTACAAATATTTTCTACTGTCCTCGGAGACGAGCAGCTATTGGTTGTTGTGTTTCGAAGCACATTTTTGGGTAGAAGCCTTAATTTTTGTAGAGTTTAGGGGACTCACGAGAAGATCGCAGAGGAAGGCGGACATGAGGTCATGTGGCGCGCAATCGCGTGAATCAATTTAGCCGGGAGTTTCTGTACAACCTAACATTGAGAGGTCATGCAGTTAACCGCACGACGGAAACTGCCCGGGACTGTGTGGTAAAAACTTGCGGCGCTGCCAAATAAAATGTGTCATAAACTTTTTAAAACATCAAAACTCTACGTATGTTGTCACAAACATACGACTACTTAGAGCACAGCCAGTCACTGAGTCATTAGAGTAATACCTCAACTTTTCTGTTCTGTTTTTTTAACTGTGCAGATTGTGTTAAGAATTACTAGAACCACGAGTTTAATGCAAAATAAATTTGCACAATTCTTTTCAATGCCTTACGCACGCATCATAAGCAGTAATTGGTAAATTATGGATGTTTATATGTAAACAATTTCGACTTTCATGGTTAATTTGCACCCACTTTGGGGAAAGTAGGCCTATCAGTTATGCTAGTAAGTTCTTCTTACTAAAGTTGATGCATTTAACCTATTGCTACTGTTAGCCCTCGTGCTCTCTTTCGAGCCTTGGTTTTCATGTGTGACACACAATAAAAATAACTTCAAGTAGAGATTTTAGTGTACTTGTCGTTCATGAAATGAACACTTGAAGAACATGTTTGAAAATTCACTACGTGTTCCCGTCTTCGGCCAGGGTCACACTGTGTATGAGAGAAGGCCAGTGTGATGGTTGGACTGGCTGCTTGACTAGAGAGACATGCCTGTCGCCCTCCGGACCGAGAAATGTACGAGGTGAGGTGAGATGAGTGTGGAGCAAAGTCGGAGAGAATGAGGGAGTTCCCCTAGAAAACCCACAGGGCAATGGAAATGTCCGCAACGTTTCCGACATACACAAAATCCGGGGTCCTCTAGTTGAGATACGAAAGGTCTGACCCATAGACCACAGCGACTCCTTACCCAAATATCATGGTTCTAGTTCTGAAAAAAAAAGAAGTTAATTAATAACGAACAAGTAACTTTCGAAGTAGGCTGTAGTTATTACTTCAGAAAATGAATCTTCTAAATATATTTAATATGATTGATGGTTTTATATTATAAGTTAAGCTAAGTTATATTTCGCTTTGTGAAAATGTACCTTATTTCCTCAAATGATTGAAACATGTACCGCAACATTGCCACATACGAACCTCTGGAAATGACTCTACTAGATATCGAACTCGGACTTATTATGAAACCCGAATCACAGTGTCGGTAGATGAGCACAATGGCCCACAACTTGCACCTACAAAAGTTATCTGTCTGCAAGCTCAGTGTTGTGAGACTCAGGTGAGGAAGTGATTGATGGCTACTCTTCACACTGCAAGCTCGCTAATCTTGGTTGACAGGTCGTTATCCTTGGAGGCTAATGACACTGCGATAGTGTACATTATCCTGTCCTCTTCCTCCTCTCTACCAAACATACCAATAAGGGCCTTGCTATGACGCAGGCGCACGAAAAGTGCTGCGATCTACTGAGTCAGAATCATGACAGAGCTAGCTATAACTCAATCGTATGTCTCAAGGTTAGCCTAGACAGGCTCATAATTAAAGCGTGGGATGTTCAAACAGTAACTCGAGTATAGTTTTTAAGAGTAAGTCATGAAACCCGGAATTGTTTGAAGGCTTTTAGCCGTACTATAATCGAGCAATCATTGTCACTTAACTGTACATACCTACCTTACCCAAGATATTCACTTCCTTCAATTTACAGCCTCAGGCGTGAGTGTTGGCCGACAGACACACCTAACAGTGGAACGATGCAGCCATGCAAACAACTAGAGAAATTATCAAGAGGCAGAGTAGCAAGGCCCAGAAAAGCAGCAGGATGGTGTTTAAGTAAAAAGTATACAAGAAAACTGTAAACCATTGTAACAATCTTGTCATTAGCTTTCCTCCCCCCCCCCCTACCCGAAATTAGGTGAAAGTGTGGCAATGTGACAACGCTGCAAGTTTTTTACTTTGGAGTTAAAATAGACCATTGTGTTAGCACTGCAGTGTTGTTAATATAATTGTGGTTGTGTTGCAGCTACCAGTTGATGTTGGGCTGCTGGGAGGCCAATCCCACGAGGCGACCTTCCTTCTTCATATTGAGTGATAAACTGGGCGCCATGTTGGAAGACAGCGTGAGAGAGGTAGGTAACAGTGTCCCATTAGGACGTGTAACAAGGACAAGGTGTAAATGCTTCTGATCATTAGCGTGTCGAGATCCGCAGTTGTGTACTGTTAAGATTGCTCCCTTAACACCAAAGTGATTTCGGTTCGCTTTCTGGTGGAGTTTGCCCCCCGAATTGCTTATTTTTTGCTGCCCCATCTGGTCTCTCAGGGGAAAACCGAACGCCTACGGGCTGAAACGTGGGAAGCCTGCTGGGATGCCATAACCAGCTCGTTATTAATGTATTAAACTAGAAAGTTTACGAGCAGTAGCAGCATTGAATATATATATATATATATATATATATATATATATATATATATATATATATATATATATATATATATATATATATATATATATATATATA